>CAUYLG010007424.1:0-14951 GCA_963573385.1 Cacajao melanocephalus
TGTTAAGCACAATTATTGGCATAAAAGAGGTTTTTAATACCCATTTTTAGACTGCATTCTAGCCTGGGCAATAGAACAAGAATCCCGTTCTCTCTCCCTCTTTCTCTTCTTCTTTCTCTCTTACATTCTTTTTTTTCTTTCACTTTCTTTTCTCTCTTTTTCTTTCTAAAAAATAAATAAATAAATAAATAAAATAAAATAAATAAAATAAAATAAAAAGAAAAATATATGCTATGTTCCAAACAACAAACATTTTCAGTAGCTATAACAGCTTGAGAAGATTGCTTAGGTTGTTCTAGGCACACAGTTGGTAGAAAGCTACATGAGTAAAGAAAAATCCTTGATTAGCTTTCACCCATGCTCTAAACCTTTAGTAACTCAGGGAATATAGCCTTTGTTCTAACTCTCTAGCTAGAAATCCTGTTAAAATATCCTCCAAGGGCTTTAAAAATCAGCACCAACCACATGAACCCCTTTGTCAGTTCATGGAAGGATTAATCTCCTAGGAATTCTAATTTAGACCAGCAGAGGAGTCAAGAAGAGGAATGTTAAAACATCACAGGTAGCGGCACAACCTTAAGGCTTAATCTCAGCTGACTTCAGGGACAATTCCAACCACAAATAAGAGACATCAGATTCTGAGATTTGTTTCAGTCTTTCTCTGATCAGTACACTGTTTCCTGTAATTAGAGAAACTCTTATCTGCATTTTTTTGAGAATTGGCACAAACATACACATCTATAAAGATGCAAATATTCCAAATATACACCACCATTCTTATGTGCTGCCATGACTACCTTCCTTTGTTATATTCTCTGTTTGATCGTACAAAGAATTATTCACTCTGTGGCAGCTTTATACATACTAATAAAGACTTCACATGAAGTTATAACCCACTCCCTCAGGTGGATAAGAAATACTTACTGTCCATTTACAGATTTATTTTTCAATAATTAAACTCTCAGAAAAGGCATATTTTGAGATATAAGGAACACCTATTGTCAACCCAGTTACTTTGCTTTTAAATTAAACTGTTTCAACTTAAAATATACATAGCAATTTCACCTAAACTTTATCAGCACGGGAAGCTATCAATTTTTATAATTTGTTTAATATTGCTCTATTTCAAATCTTTATCACTAGATAGTATGAACAATTTCATATATCATTTTCCAATTGCATTTCCCCTTTTGAATTGTCAGCTCATGTCACTTGTCTGCTTATCTTTGGTAGTATCAATATTTTTATAACTTGAGTGCATCCTTAATATTTTATATTAAAATGTGTCATACTTGATGTAAACATGTTATCATTGATCTTATTTCACTATTTTCATCATAAGGATATTTTAAACATATATATGAACATTTTCATTATTCCTATTACTTAGATGTTGAAAAGCTATTCCTTTATAGATTAAACTATTTTATCTCCTGCCAGTTCTGTAATTTGATATTTTATGATTAACCCTCTAATAATTTGATGTGATCTAGACATTTCATTCTCCTTCAGCACATAAGCAGCAGCAGATAAATTACAATTCCCACTCCAACGGTATAATAGGTATAAAGCTATTCCTTTTTCTTACACCTAGTGAAGAATGCAGCATGAACTCCTGTCCTTAAGTGACCCACCCGCCTCAGCCTCACAAAGTACTAGGATTACAGGCCCGAGTCACCGCGCCCAGCCATTTTTGTTGTTTTATTCAGAGACAAGATCTTGCTCTGTCGCCCAGATGAGAGTGCAGTGGTGTTGTCATAGCTCACTGCAACTTCAAGCTTGACCTCAAGCAATCCTTCTGCCTTAGCCTCTTGAGTAGCTAGGACTATAGGCTTGTGCTACCACACCTGGCTAATTTTTTAAAAAAATGTAGATATGGGTCTCACTGCTTCCCAGGCTGATTTCAAACTTTGGATTCAAGTAGTCTTCCTGCCTCTGCCTCCTAAAGCACTGGGATTACAGGCTTTTATGCAGTTTGTTTATCCATTCACCTATTAAAGAACAACTAATTAGTTGCTTCTAATTTGGCTCAGACTTTTCAGTCCTTTTTTCTGTTTTTAGCGTAAAATGCAGTTGTAAATAGGAAAAGTGATAATATATATCATTATTATTTTGTTCTTGAATTTAAAAGGAGTGTCTATACTTCACCCACATACAAATGTTGGCTTTGTGCATATGAGTGTTAACCATCATTCCTCACACTTTCCTGTATTCTTAAAACTGCATACAGTCAAAAACTATACGTTGTTAAAGATCAAGGAGGGAAGAGTCCTAGGAAACAGCTATATTCCTTTATTCAAATCTTTCAAATATGTCAAAAAAGTTTTTTCTTATTATACTTTAAGTTCTGGGGTACATGTGCAGAACATGCAGGTTTGTTACGTAGGTATACACGTGCCATGGTTGTTTCTTTCATCCATCACCCTGTCATCTACATCAGGTATCTCTCCTATTGCTAGCCCCTCACCCTCTGCTATCCCTCCCCTAGCCCCCCAGCCCCCAACAAGGCCCCGGTGTGTATATTCCCCTCCCTGTGTCCATGTGTTCTCATTGTTCAACACCCACTTATGAGTGAGAACATGCAGTGTTTGGTTTTCTGTTCTTGTGTCAGTTTGCCAAGAATGATGGTTTCCAGCTTCATCCATGTCCCTGCAAAGGACATGAACTCAACCTGTTTTATGGCTGCATAGTATTCCATGGTATATACATGCCACATTTTCAAAAGTTTTTTTTTCTTCTCAAAGATTCTACATGGTTTACCTCTTTGAATATTCATTTTTTACATATTTGAATTTCATGTTTTCTTTTACAATTTCACCTATTATGAAAAGCTTTGAATGCTTATCAGAGCAAGGTGACACACAATCAAATCATGTTTCTCATGACTTTGAAAGGTATCTAGTTTTCATAGTTATTGAATATAATTGATTTGTGTGTATATAATTTACGTGTATATCTGCGTGTATATTTACACTTACATTCATACAAAATTTTTCTAGTCACTTTCTCAAGTATTTCCATTAATTATACATGCCCCTCCTAATTCCTGCACCATGATATTTATCTGGTTAGAAACCTGATATCACATTTTCCCTATAGAAAACATTTTTAGAAGCTTCAATTTCCCCAAATGATCTGTATGACATTATCTTTTACTTTACTTAATGTAATATTTTTCCATGTATTTAATTTTTTCCATTAAGTCTGTAGTATACTAATTAAGGTGAGCTAAAAATCATCTAATTTTTTCTTCTCTGTATTTCACATTTTTGTTGCTGTTATTTTGTGCTTATAAGATTATCAGTGTTATATACTCATAATTTATAATTTATACATTTATCATACTGTCATGATCCTCTTCACTTATACTATCTTTTAATTTTACTCTGCCATTTTTGCTAACTAATTTTACCCTTTGGTCTATTTTCAGCAGATATCCTCAGAGCAACAAATCACTGGGCCTTTTAAATAAAAAACAGTCTAAGATTCAGTGTGTTTTATGTATGAGTATCAAATATTGATGTTACTTGCTACATCTGCCTTATGCCTTTTTTGGAGAAATATATTTCCTTTTTTTCTAATTCTATTGTCTTTTGTATTTGTCATATAATTAGAAAAAGCTAATGTCATCTTTCTAACCTTACTCCTAATTGTACCACTCTTATTTTATAATCTAATTCACAGGTTTATTTACTTATTTGTAAATTGCTTAAGCGATTTCAATATTCTATATATGATTTTCCACAGTAACTGAAATTCAACCTTTTTAAAAAATTAATCATTGAAAATCTGAATATCATCATCACTAAAGGTAAAGTTTTTGAAAGACAAATCTTCTTAAATATGCTAGGCTGTATATAGTGACAACATTTCATAGTGGAAGTGAAAGCATTTCATAGTGATAGCATTTCAACTGGGTGTGTCATACCTGCATCACATCTTCTTAGAGAACATGTAAAATACTGCTCTATCATCTTTTGACTTTGACAGTATGAGAAATAGGAACTATCCAGATTTTAATTCTTTTGATAATTTATCTTTGAGATGGGAAGAGCAAAAGAAAATGTGTATACTATGAAAAATGTAAAATAGCTAGAGTATATCTTAGAGTGTTTTTGCTCATTTATCTGAAATAAAGTGAGACACTGTTGTCTACCTATCATTTTTTAACATCTGTCTTTATCTTGTATGCCACTGATTAACAGTCTGTTTTGTTATTTAGAAACTTCTATTTTCCATGTCTGCTCTGTCATCTGTCACATTTTCTTTCGTCTTTCAGTTCTTTTCTTATGTCCCACCATGTTTCACCAGTCTGACTTTCTGCAGCATTTAATTTGCAGTCTACTGTTTTCAAATATTATGTTAATTGGTCGACAGCAGAATTCTACCTTTTTCTTCCACAACTCTCATATTCTCTTTTATCAATGAAAATAGGTAACTGTTATTTTCTAAAAACTATTATGGGTCTCTTCCACACAAAATGCATTTCAAGTCTTGTTATCTGAATATTAGGAAAATTATCTCAGGAAATATGAAGAAACAAAAAAAAAAGTAGATTATCCCATTCCAGTCATAAGTAAATACAAATGAAAAAGAAAAAAAGAAGAAAATGAGCAAACAAAGAAGTTGATTGTTTTCTCTTGTATAAATCTTGTATACATCTTACATGCATTATTTTAAGGTTTGTATTCTTAATTCAACTAAATTTAATTCAGTGGGTATGTCACTGAAGGATTAGCACACTCTCGGTACTGAAAATAAAGTCTAAGTCCTAACCACTCCTAGATTTTATCTACAGACTAAGCATTGGAATGATTTATCCCAACTCATCGTCACATAACGGGTTTATACACAGAAGTTTGGGCCCAGAGTTTTGATAGACCTCCCCCTCGGTTCTTGCTTCAGTGAGGAAGTAATGGTGTGTTTGTTTGATATTTCACAATTATTCACTCTCCCACCATATTTCCTATAAGTAGTTTCCATATCTTTGCCATTGCCATGTGCTCAGTGAACCACATACATCATGACTGGGCAGAAGCTGTAAAAGGCCTTTTAAGTTTCCACCAGTCCCCTCACCTCTGCCATCCACCAAGGGAATGATACATCCCAGACATGTACTGCTGTTTCACCCTGGGATCCAGAAGACATGTGGAACAGAACCACAGCCAAGAGTGGAGAATAGCCTGGAGCCATTGAGATCTAGGGGTGTGTGTTAGCAGAGCAAAGCTGATTAGCACTGTTGGGTTTGGAGTTGTATTCGTTTGCTACGGTTAACATAAAAGGTTCCACAAAGTGGGTAGCTTAAACAAGAATAAATCATCTCTCACTGTTCCGGAGGCCAGAAATCTGAGATCAAGGTGTCAGTAGGATCGATTCCTTTTGAGGGCTGTGAAGGAGAATCTGTTTCCTGCCTCTTCCCCAGCTTCTGGTGGTTTGCTAGAAATTTTTGACTGCCTTGGTTTGTAGATGTATCAACCCTGAGCTCTGCTTTCATATTCACCTGGAATTCTGTGTGTATGTCTATCTCTATGTTCAATTACCCCTTTTATTAGGACACTGGTCATTTTGGACTAGAGTCCAACCTAATGAATTCATCTTAACTTGATCATCTGCAAAGATCCTATTTCTAAGTAAGGTCACATTCACAGGTACAAAATGTTAGGAGTTCAACACCCTTTTAAAGGATATAATTCAACTCCCAATACAGGCAGACAGCAGATTAGCAAAAGGCCAAATAAGGATCTTCAGCTTCAGCCAGCAGCAACCTTCTCATACTTATGTTTTAGTCAGGTGGTACCAAGTTTGGGTCTGGAGAGCAGGCTAGCTATTGCAAGTATTTTTACCAGTGAAGTCATTTTTTTCTAGATAAATGATTGTCTATGCTTTTCCTTGAGATATTAGAAGGGAAAATCTACTGGTGCTTTTTCCTAACTAAACTATCTTTCTAGACATCATCCACTAGAGAGTATTGCCAAGAACAATTTTCTGTTGACATCAATCAAATTAAAAAGAGTAATAGCAAACATAATGGTGTAATTTCTACTTTCAGGTATCTTATAAGAATGTTTAAGACAGCCATCAATGATCATTATGAAGCAACTTTTAGTAAGTGAGCCAACATTTTATAATGCCCTGCATTCATTCATACACACACACACTCTCATTCAATTAGTGGTGGTAGTCGACCCAAATTAAGTAGAAGTCTATATTAACCTATAGCTTTGGTGCCAGCTAAAGGTAATAATAATAAAAACCCTTAAAGTTATCAATTTTCTGTTTTACTTTTATTCGGCATGGATTCTTTATTCTCTGCCTGCATTTCCAAAGTTTCATTACATTAGACACATATTTAGTAAGACTGAAACTTTAGTGGTTGTAGAAGCAAATGGATCTAGAGTAGTAAGTGAATAAACAGACATAAGATCAGTCTTCTAAAGCATGTTATTTTCAGCTTAATCCGTTCTCATTATTCTCTGTGTCCACATTAATTTCTAGGCCCATTATTGTTAAAACACTTCTGATTAAATAAATTGAGCTGATACTTACACAAATACTAGTTATGGTTTAAGTCAAATTTAAATAAACATTTCTACTGGGTTTATACAAATGACACTATATGGAATATTCTCACATCAAATTTGTATTCTACTATTAAATTTAATTCAATTTTAAAATACTTCTCACTGGTCTGAAATCATAGGAACTCTTACCTCTGCATGGTTAAGTGAAATGTTATGCCATTTACGTGGTTTCCACAGCTATGGAACTGGACCTAACAATTAGGTGTTAGAAAACATCAGAGACTTAGTTCCAAGGCTCCTCTTCTACTGTGCAGAAAGATTGGCAGCACCAATTCCATTGGACATAGGCCACAGGCCACATTAAGTCCGAAATTTCGAAGGCAGCCTGGGTGGCTGTGTCTCCAGTAGTTGTAAATGGTCATTGACATTCAGACAGTCATATTTTTAGCATTTCTTTTCTTTTCTTTATTCTTTACCTTTAATATGACTGTCATTGCTCAAGGTAGGTAGGAAAACAAAAGGGATGAGTATAAAGAATGATAATGTGGTAGCAAGAATGAGGGCTGAGCAATCACAGCATGACTGTACATAATGTCTAAAAGGTTATAATGCAGTTATCTTTCAGAATTATTTTCTGTGTTTGACAAATTGATTGTCATGTCATTGAGTAGAAGTTTCATTTATTTTATTTTTTCTCTAGTTGCTACATGAACCCAATATTTCATATTCATCATTTATCTTGGAGATAATTTCATTTGTCCGGGATAATATAAGAAATAAAAGAAGGGTAAAGATTCAGAAGCTAAATAAAAAAGAAAGATGAAAATAAACTCAGGATTCAGAGAATCCTGGCTATGCAAACCAATATAAAGGAGATTGTAGGGGCGATCATGAGAACAAATATGATCGTGGAACTCAATCCGAGACAAAACTGCTTCATGCGCCTTCTGGAGATCCAAATACTATCTGTCAGAATTATATTATTAAAATGAGATAAATACCTTATGTAAACAAGATGGAAGTGGCTCATACAAATGAGGAATGCAAAGCAGAGAATGGTGTACAGAATATTGGTCAGTGTCCACTGTCTCCGGGATGATGTCATGGCTATAAAATTTATTGTGATACTGTTTCAATGAGATTAAGGAATCTAGCATGAGTTCAGAGCACCCTCTAGCCTGCTGAGTTTGTCTGTAACGTATGGTTAAAGAGTCACAAGGTTTGAAATTCTAGAGCTATCATGTTGGTTGTGAACCATCAAAAGTTTCTATGGATTATATTAATGTTAAACTGATAGATATGTCCATTGGGGTGGCAGCAACAGAGCTACAGCAATGAAGGAAGAATCCTGTCCACATACATGTCTCCTAAGACCATCTCCATGTGGCTCTGAATCTTAGGCACTGGTATTCATGAGCACCTTGATGAGTGCTCACTAAGAGACCTTTCCTGGACAAGACTGCCTAACTCATTCTCAATAATACAGCCTGGGAAACAAATATACCTCACTGATGTTTTAGGAACGCATCAAATACAGATCCTCCTCAACTTACAATGTTGTTCAATTGTGATAAATTCATTGTAATTCATGATAAACTCACTAGAAATTGAAAATATTGTAAGTTGAAAATGCATTTAATATACCTAACCTATCAAACATCGTAACTTAGGCTTGCCTACCTTAAACATGCTCAGAACACTTACATTTCTTACAGTTGGGCAAAATCATCCAGCACAAATGTTATAACAGTCTTGAGTTATCTTGTGTAATTTATTGAATACTATACTGAAAGTAAAAAAAAAAAAAAAAAAAACAAAAAAACAAGATGGTTGTACAGGTGCTTGAAATACAGTTTCTGCTAAATATACATCACTTTCACACCATCATAAAGTCAAAAAATCATAAGTTGAACATCATCTGTATGCAATAGTTAACACTCAAAAACTTCCAATGCCTTTTTGGCATCATGCAGACAAGCTGAATAGACTGAATATGGCCTAGGTATTTCATTTCTTGGCATGGAAATTAATCTCTCAAGGTTGATACCTTGGTAGTTCTATCATACACACTACAGAAATACTCAAAATACTCTATATGAGGTTGCATTTATCATGTACATGAGCATATTATCAATATGGAGGATAGTTGTGCTTAATTTCACTTATTCATTACCCACCAGGAGACGGTGGAGTCACTGTAGGCCAAAAATAATAATTCATGACTAAGCTTGTCTCCATTTGGAAGAAATTTCTTTAATTCAAGGTCGTTGGAATACATAGAAAAGGCTTTAGTCAAACTCCTTATCTAACTTCATGAAGTCATTTGTTCCATCAGTTTTGTCAGGAAGTTTGATATCTTTCTTGAATGATGATTGAGATGAGGGCTGGCACAAGTCAACACATTTAGTCCATCATTCTCACAGTTAATATGTTTGTATGTTTGTGTCTCTGGAATTTGGGGAACTTCAATGTAGTTTCAAAATATGGGGACTTGGTGAGAGCTTGGGCTCTATAGCTTCAATTATGGAATTTATTGACATTCATGTAACAAGTAGAACATTTGTTCAGGGTATCAGCCTGAGATATGATTCTACTGTAGGGCAGATGGGTGGACAGGTATAGGTAATGCAGGCAGCAACACTGAAGTCAAGAATAATGCATAGGTCTTCTAAATGATAGTGAGATAGTGTATCAGCAAGCAAAAGCTCTATCAGTGAGAGGTAACATGGTCAGTAGACACTGAGTAGCAAGAGCTTATTGATGTAATAGAGGGTCACTTATGTGATATTTTGGCTAATGACTCCAAGCCAGAGATCTGCAGTGTAAGCTCTCATAGAAGTAGGCTTTGAACATGGTGAACAGCAGGTAGACATGCTAATGCCCCTCCTTAGGAGTTAGTACAACTACTCTACAAATGTACAAAAATGGCTCCAGGTTGTGAAACAGTGGGATTGCAGAATGAGCTGTAGACTAGACCAGTAATGCATTAGCAGATTGGGTGGATTTTTTTTTTTTTTGTAGTGAAGGAATTACCTCTTGAACCACACAATCTGCCTTACCACAAACTGCGCATGGGTGTCCTCTCTTTATTTGCCATCACTTGCAGTAGGCATACCTTATAAATGCCAACAGGGAGGAGGAATGTGTGTTCCCTTCTCCATCTCCCTTGGATAGGAATTGCCACACCTTCATGTTCCTGGCAACCGAACCACATCCCTCTGACTGTCCTTCACAGGCCAGTGGGCAGTCCCTATCCAGGCTTCTACCTAGCTTCTCAAATTCCTGTTAGTTCAGAAAACCTGGAGGTTAATAATAATGGCAGTAAGAGCAATATTTATAATAAAAGAAATACCTGTTATTGGAAGCTTACTATGTACCAGTCACTGTGCTAAGAGCTTAACATATATTTGTTACTTGATCACCACAAAAATATTTCATGAATTAAATACAATTGTAATCTCAGGAATATGAAACTTAGTGAAACAACTTCCCTGAAGTCTTACATCTAATAAACAGTAGGGAAGAATAGAAACTCAGTTCTGTAAGATGCCGAAGGCCACAGTCTCAAACATGCTCAGGAGAAATACACACACAAACATACATTTTTGCATATACATATATACATACACAGATGAGAGATATATTATTCTTAGAAAAAAAGATTCTGCATGGCTCTCTAATTACCTACTAAATGTCAAATATCCCCTTCTCCTTTATTAATCAAAACCTTGATTTTGGTGAAGTGCCAATTTGTCCACCTAAAAATCTTCATTTTCCTAGCCATTCCTGTAGCTGTAGATGATCCTGTGACCCAGCTCTGACAAAGGAAACATAATTGGGAATCTGGTAGAAATTTCTTCATGAGTTTTTCCACACTTGTATAATAATTGCTGCCCTTTCCTCTTTCTATTTTCTTTCAGGCTAGGATATGAACCTGATGCTTGGAGGTACAGAACCATCCAGAGATCCAAACACTAAGAATGGCAGAGTAGGAAGATGGAAGAAATTTGAGTCTTGATGACATCCTAGTATCACTGAACTTTTATCCATTTGTGGCTGAATACATTCCTTACTGGCATGAATATTATGTATACTAGTTATTTTATAGTTCAAATTTGTGAATTAAAAGCTCTTCTCTCTTAATTCTTATTACACTCGGGCCATCTTTGGTAGTGGGCACTTCTAGAATACAGCAATAGCCCTCCCAAACTTCAAAACTTTATATAGGTCTCATTGCAGTTAAAACACCCACACAGTTATGTACCCAAACTTTCCATGTCCCAAGCACTTAACAGCATTGGTGCTACAACCTAATTAGTGTAAGTAAATTATGGGGGTGGGGAGATTATGATAGCTCCTACTATGCTCCAGCCAATTTGCACATTTTCCTAGAATTATTTTAAGTGTTGTTATCACCCAAACACCGGCTGCTATATAGGCAGGAAAGCAAGCCAAAAACAGAGAGGAAGCTAAATGTAATAAATTAAAAACAAATGTGCACAATCCATAAATACAGGATACAAATCACAGCTTTTAAATTTGAAGGGCAGTACACTTGGTTACTAACAGCTCTTTAAGTCTCTGTAAGTACTCAGACACAGACAAGAAGGAAAAATAATCCTGAGAGCTTCTGTATTGTTTTCTCTTCTTTTCACTCTGTTTTTTATAGAATAAAACATTTTAAAGGATCCATTCTTATCGCCTTTCTTTTTTCAGCAAATTCTGCTGTGACTGACTTGAAAGCCAAAATTTTGCCCAAAACATCTATTAAGCTTCTTTACTCAAAAGCAACACAAATATAAAATCATCGTGTATTAGTCTGTTCTCATGCTACTATAAATAACTGCTGAAGACTGGGTAATTTATAAAAGAAAGAGGTTTAGTTGACTCAGAGCTCCACATGACTTGGAAGGCCTCAGGAAACTTGCAATCACGGTGGAAGAGGAAGCAAACATGTCCTTCTTCACATGGCAGCAGGAGAGAGAAGGGGTGCCAGCAGGCAATAATAAAAACGTCAGATATCATGAGAACTCACTTGATATTATGGCAACAGCATGGGGGAAACCTAGCCCCATGATTCAATTACCTCCCACCAGGTCCCTCTCACAACCTGTGAGGAATATGGGGATTATAATTCAAGAGGAGATTTTCGCTGGGGACACAGTCAAACCATATCACATAGGTAGTAAGAAAAAAATGATATTAAATATAACTTTATGCTATTTGAACATTCAAAATTGTTGATTTTTTAAAATTCAACAATTCAATGGATGAAGGTGGGAAGTGGGGAGAACTTAGAGCTTCTAACATGAAGAATTTAAGGCTGGTTCTCAAAATAAATATCACATCTCCAAAGCCCTTTTGTGACTCCTAACACTGGCCACTTCCTTCTTATTTGAGTTTGGGAGGAAGGAACAAAAAGAGAAAGAAACCAAAATCTCAACTTCAGTTTCTTGATGACCACCCTTTGAATAGTGATAGAGAATTTTATTAATTACTATTCCAAGGTCAAGTTGATGCCTGATTATCTCAAGAAAGGCCAGCAAAGCAGGGAACCAGATCATGTTTTCAAAGGTCACTCACAGCTATTCTAGAAGATTGTGTTGCATGTGGTGTGCAATTGGGGAAGAGGAAGTCAGTAGGATCCCGGGAGGTGCTGACAGGACAATAAGAATGGAAATAAAGGGATAAGGTTTTTAGCTGTTGCCATAAGCAGACAAAACACACACACACACACACACACACACACACAGAGAGAGAGAGAGAGAGAGAGAATATCATCTAAGGAGTTTTCAATTTTTATTATATATTTATAGAATGCTTTCTGTATTGTATAAAAATGCTATACTGCCCCTTGAATCCACCATAATATTGACACTATTCTTTAAAGTGTATTGTAGTGGACAGGTACTTTTGAATGCAACATGAATCTTCAGATGTCTGGGATTATATTGGGTATATATTGGTGGCTACTGTGCAGGTTATATGAACTTAGGTACAGAGCTTGTCTGTGCTATTAAAACAACAACAACAAAAATCCAAGCCCAGTAGTGTTGCACCCTCCATGCCAACTCAACTCCTAGCCAACTCATCTCCTAGCAGAATGGTGTCAATGAGTCACAAGGCACTAAATGTGGTTCTTAGAATATCATCACAAACCCAGAGGGACAAGTTGAGGAAAAATACCATTATAAATTGTATGCTCTAGGCAGAAAATCAGATGTAGGTAGCATTATATAAATGCTCTAAATTTAGGAAATATAAAAACTTGCTCATGAAATTACCTCCTGGAAATTGGTTCTTAACCTAGATTTAATGATCTCTCTGTTTCTTAAGATTTTAGTTTCGTTTTTCTGGAAGAACTGAGGAAGTAAGTGCAGATATCCTGGGACTGGATCCAATCTTTTGCCCTTCTCAGCAATCTAAGACCTGATATTTTGAACTTGATTTTTATTTTCAATTAAGGAGACTTTTGAATTACAGATCCAGTCTACTGTCTACAAGAAATTACAGAAAAGTGCTTTGAGGCACGGTTAGAAGATATCATAGGGCCAATAACAGCCCCATGATCCCTGCTTTTTTGTGTACCCTTGTGTAATATTCTTTCCTTGAGTGTAGACTAAACCTAGGGACCCCCTTCTACTGGATACAATACAGCAAAGTAACATGATGTCAATTTTGAAGTTGGGTTACAAAAAGACAATGGCATCTATTTTGGGAAGCCTCTCTTACTCTTGTGTTCACTTGCTCTATGGGAAACCATCTGCCGTTTTGTCAACAGCTTTATGATGAGGAATTGATGTCTCCAGTCAACATCCAGGGAAGACCAGAGGTCTGCCCATAGCCATGTGAGAAAGTTGGAAAACAGATTTTCCTCCACTTAAGCCTAAGGACTGCAGCTTGGCTGACATCCGATTGCAGCTCAAAGGCCGATGCTAAGTCCGAGGCACCCAGCTAAGCTACACCTGACTCCCAGACCTTGGAAACTGTGACATAATAAATGTTGTTTTAAGCTGCCCAGTTTTCAAGTAAGTTGTCATGCATCAAAAGGTAACTAATACAATTTTTATGGATTCAAAGCCTCAAAGGCTGACATATGCTACAGAGAAGATTATACGAAGTTCAAATTCAGGGGTTATAGACTCAAATCTACCCACTTGAACTTCCAGTTCACTAGTGAGTTATCTCTTTATGCTGCAGGATATAACCTACAAAAAATAGCAGAGATTCAGGTCAAGCAGCCATTAGAAATGATTTGTCTTTAGTTCCTATGTATAAACTTTGATAATGAGTTCTCCATCAGAAACATACAACATGGCTTACAGAATGAGAGATGCATAGTTAAGGTCTACGAACAGAGGACAGTATCTGGCGATAACTGGCTTGGAGACTCTACTACGCATATTTCTTCCACCCTCATACTCAGTATAATGAAGTTGGTAGCTTGAAATTGGCTATGATGGAGAGAGAGATCCAAGATGGCCGATTAACAACAGCTCAAGATTGTAGCTCCCAGTGAAAGCACAGAGAGCGAGTGGACACCGCACTTTCAGATGAATTTTTGTTGCCCACAGACCGGGAGATTCCCAGCGGAGAAGCCACACGGGTTGCCAGCTCGACTTTTTTGGCCGGCGTGGCAGTTTTGCCAGCGCCCGGCACGGTGCTTCTTGGTGTGGAGTATACGGGACGGGGTGCCCTTTGAGTCCAGCTCGGCTGGTCCCATCCCCACAAGGAGAACAGCAATTGGAAACACTGAGGACTGAGAGTTTCACAGCAAGCACAGCCGAACCGGGAAGGTCCAGCTCTGGGGGGAAGGGGCGTCCGCCAAAGGAAAACTAAGAAACAGAAAAAAACTTCATCACCGGGCGGAGAGAGATCCAAGATGGCCAATTAACAACAGCTCAGGATTGTAGCTCCCAATGAAAGCGCAGAGAGCATGTGGACACCGCAATTTCAGATGAATTTCTGTTGCCCACAAACTGGGAGCTACCCAACGGAGGAGCCACTCAGGTCACCAGCGCAACTCTTTTGGCTGGTGCAGCTGTTTTGCCGGTGCCACAGCACCGCGCGGTGCTTCTCAGTGCGAAGCATACAAGACTGGGCGCCTTTTGAGTCAGGCTCTGCTGGTCCCATCCCCACAAGGAGAACAGCAATTGGAAGCACTGAGGACTGAGAGTTTCACAGTAAGCACAGCTGAACCCGGGAAAGCCTAGCTCTGTGGGGAAAGGGCGTCTGCTGAAGGAAAACTAAGAAACAGAAAAAACTTCATCACCAACAAGTCGGACATCCACTCAGACCCAATCTGAAAGTCGGCAATTACAAAGATGACAGGTGGATAAATCCACAAAAATGGGAAGAAACCAGTGCAAAAAGGCTGAGAACACCCGAAATCAGAATGCCTCTCCTCCTACAGGGGATCGCAGCTCCTCA
>CAUYLG010007426.1:0-12853 GCA_963573385.1 Cacajao melanocephalus
TCACAATAACTGCTGGCCCTGGCTTCTGTAAATAAAACTGCTAGCCTTTCTCTGCAAAGGCTGCATACCTTCCTTATCAGTAACTGCCAAAATTACTAGCCTTTACTTACCGGTAGTGACTAGAATAAACAGCCCAAGCTACTTCCATCATGGCCCCTGCGCCCTGTAATAAATAACTAAGATCTGTTATTTCTACTACAACCCAAATGATTTGCAAACTAAGACTTATCTTGACTTCTGTAAGCCACTTAAGTAACAGTCGAAGTGACAATATATCCACAATATGTCCTCTAGTCCTTGGAATGTCTGGAGACCTGCACCCTCCTCTCTGCCCGGGAGATGATTTACGGAATCCCCTAAATGTTTGAATCTCTTCACCGTCACCCCCGCCCCTCACCCTCATCTCTGCCCAGAAAGTGATTTGCAGAATTCACTAGCTCTCGGAATGTCTGAGGCTCCTCACCCCCACCCCTGCCACATGCCCTTACCCGGGAGAAAGGTATAAAAGGTATTGACACCCTCCCTCCGGGGCCACAGGTTGGAGAGACGTGAGTCCTCTGTGGTCGCCGGCAATAAAGACCCTGCAATTTGGCCTACTTTTGTCTTGGTGTTAACTTTCTATGCCTGGTTCAGTACAACAGTAGTAGTTCTGGCATAAAAATATTTGCTGCTGCCTACTGTATTTGTCTCAATGGAAAGACCAACTCATTTAACAGGCTATTGTTTTTTAGAAAGCACTAAATTGTCTGCTAAACAGAGAGCATGATAGTGTCAGAGGTGTTTGGCAGAGTGACTCCATCTTGAATATGAACTGTGTAAAATAAGGCTGAGACATACTGGCTGCATTCCCAGGAGGTTAGGCATTCTTAGTCACAGGATGAGAGTGGAGATTGGCACAAGGTACAGGTCACAAAGACCTTGCTGATAAAAGGATGCACTAAAGAAGCTGGCCAAACCCCACCAAAGACAAGATGTTGACGAAAGTGACCTCTGGTCATCCTCACTGCTGATTGTTTGTTAATTATAATGCATTAGCATGCTAAAAGACATTTCCCCCAGTGCCATGACAGTTTATAAATGTCAAGGCAACATCAGCAAGTTACTCTATATGGTCAGAAAGGAGAGAAATCCTCAGATCCAGGAATTGCCCACCCTTTTCCCAGAAAACTCATAAAGAATTCATCCTTTGTTTAGCATATAATCAAGAAGTAACTACAAGTATACTTAGTCAAGCAGCCCATGCTGCTGCTCTGCCTATGGAGTAGCCATTCTTATATTCCTTTACTTTTTTTTTTTTTTTGAGACGGGGTGTCACTCTGTTGCCCAGGCTGCAGTGCAATGGCACTATCTCGGATCACCACAACCTCCGCCTCCTGGGTTCAAGCTAGTCTCATGTCTCAGCTCCCCAAGTAGCTGGGATTAGAGGTGCCCACCACCCCTCCTGGCTAATTTTTTTTTTTTTGTATTTTTAGTGGAGATAGGGTTTCACCATGTTGGTCAGGTTGGTCTCGAACTCCTGACGTCAGGTGATCCAGCCACCTCGACCTCCCAAAGTACTTTCTTAATAAACTTGCTTTCACTTTACTCTATGAACTCACCCCAAATTCTTTCTTGCATGAGGTCAAAGAAGCCTCTCTTGGGGTCTGGATGGGGACCCCTTTCTGGTAATAATATGATGCTATTTATGACACATATAAGAATAAAGGACTTATTTCCTCTTTGTCTAAAAAATCTTTTTAAAAACCCAAAGATTTGACATTCTAGACTATTTCCAAAAAATTTCCAAATCCTATGATAAGATATGTAGATGGGGTATAATATCAACTTGGCTAGGGATGCATATAGTTGATATTTGTAGAATATTCAGTGTAATGGTGCACCCTCTGTCTTACTGGCTGCCTCCACCCACCTTGGGATAGCATCCGCAGAAAGTCAGTAGCATGTTTAAATAAAGGAACGATCATCAACACTGAATGGAGTGAGAGTTGCTATGGACCTTCCTAATACTTTAGAGGCCAGTGGAAATAACTCAATCAACCCTGTGCCAGCCAGTTAACTATAGACTTAGGGAAGAACTGGAAACAGTCAAAATAGTCAGTATAAACTACTTTATTGAGAAGCTTTCATCTAAAGGACAGTGAAGAGATGAGGCATGCCTGAAGGATTATATGAGACCAGAAGATAAGTTTTTCAAAGATGAGAAAAATTACAGTAATTTGGCACGATGATGGGTGTAATTCAGTCGGAGTGGGGGAAATCGCATAAAAGAAAGTTGAAAGAATGGTTGCAGCAATGTCTTTTGAGCATATTAGAGTAAATGGAATATAGTTCATAAAAGGCAGGGTTAGCCTTAGATAAATACTCATCTGTAGAAACAATGGATAAATGACAGAGCATATACAGGACGGATTGAGGCTGGCTACAGACTTTGTGACCCAAATGCAAAATGAAAACGCAGGGCCCTGGCTAAGGGAAGTCCATCTATTTTCCTCAGGAGCTGGCTGCCCCAACCACAGTGGATGGGCATATTAGTTAGGATTCTCCAGAGGAGCAGAACCAGTAGAGTGTGTGTGTGTGTGTGTGTGTGTGTGTGTGTGTGAGAGAGAGTGTGTGTGTGTGTGTGTGTGTGTGTGTGTGTGCACGTGCGCTATTAAGTCTAAAATTATGGAGGCTAGCAAGTCTAAAATTTTTCCAGGCTGAAAACCTGGGAAGAACTGATGTTGCAGTTCAAGTCCAAAGATAATCTGCTGGCAGAGTCTCCTCTAGCTCTGCTCATGGTGGGCCAATCTTTTGCTGTATTCAAGCCTTCAACTGGTTGGAAGACGTCCACACACACACATTTTGGAGGGCAATCTGCTTTAAAAATCTACCAATTTAAATGCTAATTGCATCAAAAACACTCTTACAGAAACATCCAGAATAATGATTGACCACATATCTGGGCATTTTGGTCCCACCAAATGGACACATCAGATTAACCCTCACAATGGGTAACCCCTGAAGAGACTATATCTTTTCCCCAAGAGATACTCAGGACTTGGATCAGGCGTGGGCGAGGGGCCCGTGCCTAGCTGTCTGTTGTATGAACTCTCCAGCTACTATACCAGCCATTATCTTGCCTTGCCCCAAGATGCCCACAGGGGACTGCCTGACCCTGACCCACCCTGCACTAGGCTCCAGGTCTTCTTCCTGGCATGGAGGGTGACAGCAGAATTCAGACCACCAGTACAACCCAACTTGCAGCCCTATGTGGAAGATGTCAGGGGAGGGGAAGTCAGGGGCAGAGATTGAGTGAACAAGAACCCATTTGTGCGAGGCAGAGAAGCAGTATGAGGCAGGACTGTGAGCTGTTTCCAAGTCCCTCCAGGTTGTTTTGTTGTCATATTGAACTTTACACAAAACACAAATTCAAAGCCAAAGTATTAAGAGTTGTTATTTTAAGATGGGATCCACAGAGGATTAAACGCCAAATGCAGCCCCTTCTGAGTATGGGTCCCTATGTGATTGCACTGGTCCTACAGCCATAAAGTGTAACCCAGCCCAGACGGAGACAGGTCATGTCTTAGTGAAGCTTGTGGAATTCCTGACTGCTTTTATTTTCTTAATAGAAAGAGATTATCAGTTGAGGAAAGAATCAGTGGTAGTGCTTTTAGGAGACACAAAAAGAAATTAAATCACTTAGGAAGAGTAGAAGAGAGAGGAAATGAACTGGAGAAAGCAACTCAAGGGCCCTATTTGCATAGAAGTCATGAATTTAAAAAAAGATCAAGCAGCAAGATGGTGTGATTGTCTCCAGCCACATTCAGATGTGTAAGTGCAGCAGGGAGGGGCATGTGAAGAGTTGAATTTAACTGGAGTTGGAATTGTTTTTCCAGGAAAACATGGTGAAAGAAAAGAGGGTTAAAGGGTTGAGCTTGTATATAAAGAAGTGATTGCAATGTCAGAACATGGCCAAAAGTAACCCAAAACAAAAACAAAAAAATGAAACAAAAATTATAGATTTCTCATTAAATTTCAGACACTTTGTTCCAGATAGATTACTTTCATTATATCATTAATCTTCAAAACATTATTTGATATTGTATTCATTCATTTCACTGAACAAATATTTGTTGAATACCTATTAGGTGGCAAGGACTTTTCTTCAGCTGTTGCCCATTCACAGAGGTTTGGACTTTAATGAGGCAGGAAAATCACAATAACCACAAACAAATGAATAGAAAAATTTCAGGTACTGGGAAGTGCTTCAAGGACAATGTAATTGAGTAAGAAAGTACAGATTGACTGAGGTTGGAGAGGATACTAAATCAAGTAGTTAAAAAAAGTCTTTCTGCGATGATAACTGAGCTGAAACAAGGATAAGAAAATACACAGTCTCCAACACACACACAGTTAATATGAGCAGAGGATGAAGAGATACGGCTCACATTCATAAGAGAAGCTGAAATGCAGTTAAGCAGGTGGGGACCATTCACCATACAGTCTATGCCTAGCACAGTCTATGGGAGCGGCGCCCCTCAGAGATTTGCACTGCACAACCTGCACATATGATCCTAAATTAGCGGAACTTAATGTTCAAGGTTCAAGTGAGTGTTATATAGCACATCCTCTGCTCAGTTAGCTCCTCCAATTGCAAACACACCATTAATGTATACGTAGAAATCACTACTCTCTCTCTGTATATATAACATATATACATGATATGCTAAATATATATAAATATATATATTCGATATATATTGAATATCATATATATTTAAATTACCAACAGGTGTAGATTTCCATTCTCTAGGAATTGGAGAAACTTCTTAATTGAGTGAGGTTAAGCTCTTTGTTTCTGTTTCTATCTGGTACCTATTTTTCTCTTCTTTTGTTGCTGAGCTCTGCTGATCTGTGTGTGTGTTCTCCACCGTTCTTCTGCCATGCCTGTGTGTGCTTGAATGCCATTTAGTTTTAGCAGAAAGCTTATTTAGCAGCCTGTAGAAAGTTTCTACTTCTATAATTACAGAAGGTTCATTTAAAATACAGAGTCATTACCTATTGTATTGTCTGTAGGGCTCTGATTTTCTTCCCGACACTCTGCAAAATACCTGTCACCAGTTTTATGTACGAACACTCTGGTTGTTTCTGCTCTGAGTGATGACTGTTCTTTCACCAGATGTCCCAGTGTTCTCTGGTCTTTTAGCGCTGCTTCCCTGGGAAGAAATGTTATCATCTGCTTTATTACGACAAAGTTTGGCATAAAGAATAATTTTTTGATTGGGTATCAACTGAAAAGGAATCTCCATTGGGCAAAAACATGGACACATAACAGTTATAATACAATATAATCATTCATATTTTAAATTATATATTCTCCATGGATTTGCCTGTTTAACTCCTTAATAACCATTGTATCACAAAACGAAAAGAACCATAGACTAGGAATCAGAAAGTCTGTGTTCTAGAATTGTTGCTGATACTTATTACCAAGCTAGTAAACATTATTGATTATCATTTTTTCTCTTTCAACAGGTGTGATGTTTAGGTGTTGCCTACCGTGTTCTTCTGAAGACCAAAGAGATAATGTGGGTATAGACAATTTGTACCCCCCAAAAACCAAAAACAAACAATAACAAAAGAAATCACTTTCTAGACCTAAGAAATTTTACCTGTAAAATGATCACATCATTTTACAGGTAATTTTTCTGATTGTGTTTCTGTAATACATTTATTTTAAGATCATAAGAAAGGTCAAGAAAAGATACAAGTGAAATGACATATCTGGCAGAAGGTAATTACATGGAATATTCAAACATAACACTATCACACAAAAGCAAAATGATTTTGCCATGGAAAACCTTCTCTTACTGTCCGGGAGATAGGGTTAAAGATATTCACCATAATTGGTCTTTTTGTGAAGATGAGTCATGAGAAATTGAACTGTCCTAATGTACTAATGACTTAAAAGCTTATGAACTGACCAAAATACATTCTTACACATGAGACAGAACATTGCGGCCTTATAAAGCACTGAGGTTATGTAGCTGCCTTAAAAAACACCAGGGGAAGAAGTCTTATTGTCTTTTTTAACCCCTGGTTATTGAAGGAAGGAAGTTTCATTAACAAATTATTACTAAAATAAAAAAAAACTTCAATGAAAAATTGATATGGAGAAAGGGTTTGGGAAGAATCACGGAGATCACAGGAATTCAAAAAACAAATACATGAATTTTAGAAGTGAAGTGACCTTTTTAAATAAAATGAATCTGAGAACTTCCATCAGTCAGCATTGATTGGAGAATCAGCAGATGGAAAGAGGTTACTGAATTCAGTGTTACCAATTATGTCCCGTTGGGCTTTACTTCTCTCTGGGGTTCTATATTTTTCCTACTGCCATTAATATGCTGGTCCCCAGGGCTTCCCCTGAGTATACCAACAGCCTTGCCTGGATTCTTTTAGCCCAAATATGAATCTATGAAGCCTTAGTCTAAACTGAAACCAGTATTAAACCTGGAATCTCAGAAATGTCACTCTCACCAAATTTCACGTTCTTGACATCGTAGGTCGCAATCCAAGCATAAGCTCCTGATGTCTTCTCTGACCCGTCTGTCATTTCTATTCTTCTCTACAGATCATTTGTTTACATGCTAACCCCCTTCACAGGATACTACCTTTGCTATGTAGATTTAGTAGAAAACATCTCTCTCCAAAAACACCACATTCCTTTTAGCCATCTAAGCAGAAGATGTCCATCCTCTCAATCTAGCAAATACACCAAAATACCAAAAAGTGGAGAATTTTTAGCCTGAATAAATTAGAAGCCAGAGGGTTTTTAACAGAGAAGTGATATGATCTATTAAACTTTTTGGAAGAGCCGCTCTGAATGACATAAGTGCGTGAACGCAAAAAGGAATATATTGCAATAATCCAAGTGATTGATAAGGGTCTCTTGGACAAGCATGTTAGTGATTAGAGGTGGCAAAACATGGTGAGGCCCTGAATATTTTTAAAGGTAGAACTGTCAACATTTGATGTTGAATTGGAAAGGGATATGAGAAAAGGAGAGGCACGTATGTCTTGTATTTGTGTGCATGCGCGTGTGTGTTTATTTCCTAATCAGGAGGGTGAAAGAGGGTGTCATTTACTGAGCTGGAGAAGATCAGGGAGGGAAGAGGAGTATTTAGTAGGGATGGTGGTAAAGAAGTTCAAAAGTTATGCTTTGGACATGTGAGTTTAAAATGCCACTTGTATATTTATGAAGAGATTGTTTTTAAAAAAAAAAAAAGAGAGAGAGACTGAATTGCCAAATCTGAAATTAACGGAAGAGTTTGGAGCTAGATACATACATTTAGAAGTTTTCTGAACAGAGGTGGGATTTAAAGGCGTGAGATTGGAGATTATTCAAAGAATAAATACACCTAGAGAAGGTTAGCAATGCAAATACTGTACACACAAATGTCGAGAGGATGTGTTAGAATGACAAGGGTTATTGAAAAGGAGCAACAAAGACAAGCACAGAGAATCAAGAGAGAAAGGCCTATTGAGAACAAGTGAAAAAAACTTCTTAAGCAGGAGGAAACCATCAATTAATGCTAACAGGTCAAAATGGAGATTAAAGGACAGATATTTCCAGGAAATATTTCCTTGGATGTAGGAGTTCTTGGTGTAGAGAGCTCATTTCCTGCGTTTAATTGAGGATCTTTAGAAAGATCCTGTCACTAGAGAAAAATCCATGTTTTCCAAGTTTCCAAAGAACACATATTAGATGAAAATCCAAGTATGAACAATAGTTAGCAATAATAACAACAGCAAAGATAGATAACATAATTAGGAATAAACAAAATAAGAAAAGCATAGGATCTGAATGAAAATAAAAGCTTTACTGAGGGATACTGTGGTGGGAAGAGTAAGGGCCCTCCAAAGATGACTATGTTCTAATTCCTGAAACCTGTGAACAAATTACCTTGCATGGCAAAAGGGACTTTGCAGATGTGCTCATGTTAAGGATCTTGAGATAAAGCCATTATTCTGGATTATCTGTGTAGTCCCAAAGTAATCACTAGGCTCTTTTAAAGAGGAAGGCAGGAGGGTGAGAGTCAGAAAAGGACATGAGACTCCTCTGAAAGAGGTCAGAGGGATATGGGGCTACTCTCAAGGAATGCTGTCAGCCTCCAGAAGCTGAAAAAGGTAAGGAAATTGCTTCTCCCATGAACCCCTGCCAACTCATTTTAGACCTCTGACTTGAAGAACTTTATGATAATAAATTTGTTCTCTAAGCCACTGAACTTGTGGTAATTTCTTACAACCAACAATAGGAAATTGATATAGATTTTAAAAGACTTGAACCAATAATAAGAAATCCCTTATCATTCTTAGAGAGATATCTGTATATGCCTGGAAAGGTTTTTGGAAAGACTCCCAATTGGGTAGTAAGACTTGGAACAGCCTTAGAGGAGAACATTTTACTTCATCGTTTATCCTCCTGTGCTGTTAGAATCTTTTTTTAAAAAATTAACCATCTGTATATATCACTTTATACACATTTTTGGAACATGCCTCTAATGGGATGAAACTTAAACCAATTCATTTCTAGTCACTGCACTAGGTAGTTTCACCCACCATTAGTGAGTCAGAATTCTTCTGCCATTGTGAAGGACAAGAAATTTTTGAGAAAGAAATGTGTGAACAGTTGGTTTGTCCTGATGCCCTTAAATTTAAGCAGTCATGTTTTATAACTTAGCATAGAAACGTACAAAACCTACACTCATAGAGAAAATGTAGCTAAGGTTTTCAAGCTGCAGATACTCTGCAGTCCAAATAATGATGAAGTATCACACGATAGTATTTTGTCATATTTAGAAATGATAATAGCTTTGAGGCAAATTTTTTATATCTACCTGTAATTGTTCATTTCCTCCTAGAAAAAAAAAGACTTAAATCAGGGAGAAAAAGGAAGAACAGTTCATGAATAATAGCTCAAGGTTTAGCTAAATTGGGATTTTGGTAGATAACTGCTGTTATTCAGTATATGGTATTTTACTTGAATAATAACTGGGTAATGTGTGAAAAGGCATAAATGTGGCTGTTTAGCAAGCAGCGTGTTTTACTTAATGCAAATCACTAAGATGCAAATCCCTTTTGCAAATCTTCAGCATGTCTGCTTCATTATAAAATGATGCCACTGACGATGATCAAAGCAATAACTTTGTGTGTGACTGAGAGGAACAAGATGCAATCAACAGGGCTTTCCTATTTGGGGACATTCACAAAACTAATATTTGCTTATTGTGTTAGGCAGTTGTTTCTTGCTTTTTCAACCACAAATGATTCAGATTACTGCACAGTCACTATTAGGCTACATATTGCTGTTCTTTCTCAGAAGGCCACACATAGGATACCATTTGCTATCATACTTTCATGTTTTCTCAGGTTACCCCCCCTTTGGTTCTATATAACAAACTACATAGAGTGGTACAAGACTTCAGTCTTATTCAAGGATATCATAAATTTAACCTGACCTACTGCTACCTGTATTCCCTAATCGCTATTTTTAAAATTCCAAATCATTACAATATTTCTAATAAACGAACATAATTTTGGAATTCTATCCTTACACACTAAAATAAACCTTTTCTTTCTACATAGAGAAGCTTCATAATATTTTATAAAATTGGCCTAAAATAATAGACATACTTATTTTTAAAATATGAGAATCTCACTTGAATAGAAAGTACCATGTGCTTCACTACTCTTTCATAGAATTTAAACGCAAAAATGTGTGCTCCTTGGAAACTTAGCATGTATATTGCAACCAAAGAATGTCTTAACTTTTTCCTGTTGATATTAATCTTTTTCATGTTCCCAAAAGTATTCATTTCTAGCTAAGAATTTAAAATGCTGTAAAGTAGGATTTAAAAGTTATTAGATAGTAATGGAACGTGGAATGTGAATTCAGAAGATAAATACTACATAAAGGTAGGGATTTGGTCCTTAAATGATTGTAGTTTCTTCTTTTTTTTACAGTTTAATTCTGAGAGAAAGCAAATAAAGAAACTGGTGCCGTGCTCACTCAACAGGGGTTTTCAGTGATGTTCATTTGACTTTATGAATTTGGGCTTGCAAAACAGGCTCTTGGGAATTTACCTGTAATTAAAAGGTGTTGTCATCAGGAAAATCAAGACTGTGCCACTAATAGCATTTACTATAAAAATTTAACAACTTTAGAACCATAATTAATAGTAGTATATAGCAGTCCTCTCTCATTTGTGGGAAATACATTCTAAGATCCCCAACGGATTTCTGAAACCGCACAGAGTACCAAACCCTGTATATGCTATGTTGTTTTTTTCTTATGCATACACACCTATGATAAGTTTAATTTATAAATTAGGCACAATAAGAGATTAACAGTTATTAATATTAACAGAACAATAACAATACATATGTTGTAATAAAAGTAATGTGAATGTGATCTCTTTTTCTAAAAATATCTTACTGTGCTGAACACATGCTTTTTCTTGTAATGATGTGAGATGATACAATGCTCTACATGATGTTATGAAGTGAAGTGAATGACATAAACACTGTGACCTAGCATTAGGCTGCTATTGACCTTCTGACCATTCATCAGGAACAGGATCATCTGTTTTGGGTGATCCTGGATCATGAAGCCACAGTGATGTTGACGGTTGAATGTCAGCTGCAGATGATGTTGCTGACTAACTAGAGGGTAGTGTATATAGGAAGGACTTCCTGCTTCCCGGGCAGGACGGAGTGGGATGGCACAAAATTTCATCACACTGCTCAGAACAAGGCAGAATTTAAAACTCATGGATTATTTATTTCTGGAATTTTCCCCCACTTAATACTTTCAGACTGCAGCTGACCCTGGGAAACTGAAACTGTAGATAAGGGATGACTACTGAATTGTATTTGGGATTTTTGCTAAATGAGTAGATTACAGCTGCTCCTGCCACAAAAAAAAAAAAAAAAAAAGAACTCTGTTATGTAAGATGATAAGGAATCATCATGATGTTAGGGAATACAAACAGGAAAAAGATGCAAACTAATACGTATCACCATTGTAACCTTTTTCCTATTTGTATTCCATAACACCATGTTTTATATTTTAAGTATATGCAATAAAATTTATTCTAGAAAAGAGTTTATATGTTCCCCATTCACCAGTGTTAATGAAAACAGGACATTCAACAATTGCCAAATGTATCGTTTGTTATAAAGTAATACTGAAATGTGGAAGGTTTTCGACAAACATGGTTTCAAATGTAATCTTTTTCTTAACATTATCAATTTTTGCTAATGTGATAGTTAATTCTTGTTAATGCAGCACTCTATAAAGGGTGCTATGTTCTTTCTCTGCTCACTTGAAGCAACAAAATATTGGTGACAACGGCCATTTGGGCTTCTCATCATCTATATATTTATGAAATGAGAGCCCTATGCAATGTACAGTATAATTCACTAAGCATAATGGAATAGCAAACAATGCAGAGTGGGGCGGACAGTCTAGAGTCCTCCACATTAAGGAAATGGTGAAAACTCCAGGCTGGATGTAGTAGCTTCCACTCTCGCCTTTCATTTTCTGTTGGTCTTCAATTTTGCCTGCCTCTAGTGTTGGAAGATGCGATAAAGTGTTATCTGCCCTTTTTGCTTAAAAGTCATTTGGCAACTCTGAATCTAAAGAGAGAGCAGGTGTTACTGTGTCCAAGGCCCACTCAGTAAGTTTTCTGGGTTTATAAGCTGTCTTTCAAAGTGAAAAAGAGAGAACAATAAGTCTTGTGATAAAGCTCCAAATATGTAATCTTGAATGAGGCATATCCTATTTATAATCAGAGGGAGACTTTGAAACTACTTGGCCATTCATTTAAACTTTAGATCTTTGTTTCTGAAGCTTAAAAGGAATGCAGTTTCTAATCTATGATGTATTATCCATTTTATTAAACACAAAATTTTATTATATTTCAATCTTTTAATGAAAATTTTAATCATATGGGTATTTACCAATATATTCAATCATGCATCCTACCAACAAACATTTATTTAATATCTACCACATGGAAAATATTGTAACAGGCACTAGGGATACAGAGTATAACACAGACCTGGGTCCTACTCTTATTAAACGTTTTATTCTACTCAATTATAGATATTAAACAATTCCATGTTGCTAGACATAATATTTCTCTTTGCTAGAATCTGTCTTGAACATTTGAGATGCTGAATCTTTATGATTAAAAGGGAAAAAACATTTTTTCTTTTTTTACTTTTGTTTTTTGTAGATGTAGGGTCTTGCTCTGTCACTCAAGATGAAGTGCTGCTGTGTGATCCTAGCTAACTGCAGCCTCAGACACCTCAGCTCAAACTGTCTTCCTGCCTCAGCCTCCCAAGTAGCTGGGATTATAAGTGCACACCACTATCCCTGAATTTTTCTTTCTTTCTTTCTTTCTTTCTTTCTTTCTTTCTTTTCTTTCTTTCTCTCTTTCTTTCTTTCCTTCTTTCTTTCTTTTTCTTTCATTTTCTTTCTTTCTCTCCTTCCTTCTTTCTTTCTTTTCTTTCTCTTTCCTTCCTTCGTTCTTTCTTTCCTTTTCTATTTTTCTTTCTCTTTTCCTTCTTTCTTTCCTTCTCTCTCTCTTTCTTTTTTTATTTTTTAGAAAGAAAGAAAAAGAGAGAAAAGAAAGAAAGAGTGAAAGAAAGAAAAAGAATGTAAGAGAGAAAGAAGAAGAGAAAGAGGGAGAGAGAACGGGATTCTTGTTCTATTGCCCAGGCTAGAATGCAGTCTAAAAATGGGTGTTAAAAACCTCTTTTATGCCAATAATTGTGCTTAACAATGGAGACAGGAAGGAATAAGGGA
>CAUYLG010007427.1:0-98756 GCA_963573385.1 Cacajao melanocephalus
CTTTAATCCCAGCTACTGGGGTGGCTGTGGCTGTTGAATGGCTTAAACCCTGGGTGGTGGTTGCTTTGCGCAAATATCGCACCACTACACTCCTGCCTTGGTTACTCAACCAGAGTGTGTCTCAAAAAAAATGGGTGGGTGGGGGTGGGGAGGGAAGTGGAAGATTTGAGATCCAGCTGCAAACGTCATATAGGCAAGTGGATATACAAGACTGTAGTTTAGGGGCAAGGTGTGGAGATATAAATTTTGGAGTTGTCAGAATAATATATTTAAGCCACAAGACTGTGTGAGGTCTCCAAAGGGGCAGCTATAGATGAAGAAAAGCACCCCAGGGGTATTCCAATTTTCAAAGTCTAGGGAGATTTTTTTTAAGTACCAAGCAGGTAAATTAGTAAGGCAAGCCAGTGAGGTAAGAGGAAACCAAGACAGAATGGACACCAAATAAAGAATTTCAAAGACAATAGAGTAATTAACTGCATAGCCCCTGTGGTAGATCACCTAAGAATATTGTCATCCTTTTCTAAAGATGAGAAGGATGCATAACTAAAAAAAATGAATAAATATTAATAAGTTTTTGATGACTTCAAACTACAGCTAAGATTTTCTTCAAGCAATGAAATAACAGAGTTCCATGAGGGACACACTAGTCAAGAATTACGCTTAAGGGAAGTGATCAAATGAAATTTGCTTTAAAAACTATTCTTTAATTAAATGGTAGTGTCATCAATCCCCAGAAGCAAAGCATATTATGATTATCTAAATGGCAGAAAAAAATTTGCTTATTTGTGGGGAAGGAAGTTAGGGGATTCACAAAGTTCTCAATTTTAAGCATTGTGATTTATAACCTCAGAAATTTTCTTTATTGTGATGTATAATATTTTTACTGTTTTAAAGGACAATTATTTCTTAAAACACTGGCTGCTTGAAACTATAAGGAACACTGAATTTTATGTAAGTAGGTAATAATTATTTCCTTCACATCACTGTCTTCACAAATAGCTACAACAATTAAACTTTCCCATATTTACATACTTCCAATTTCTCTCCTTCTTAATTCTTTTTAATATATTGAAAATATGACCCTGAGATTAAACTGAAAAATTTGTCTGAAATTAATACAAAGAAAGAATAAACTAGCATTGACAGAATCTTGATAAATGTTATTTAGGAGAATTATCTATTTACGTACACACAAAGACACAAAGAATATGAAGAACTGACAAATACTGATGAAAGACAAAATTAATTCAACAAAATAAAAAACACATAAAAATAAAACATGGTAAGAAAAACTATGAACATATCTGAACAATAAGACTAAGTACTAGGATATAGCTACAGATATTATAGGTATTATTATAATTTACTAAAATTATCAAATTGAGCCCAAGTTAAGCCTCAATTTGCTGATGACCAACAAATCCTCCAAAGGACTGAAAATTAAATCTTTAATTTCCATATGTGTCTTGGATCTTATGAGGGCCACCATGTGGTACAGTGGATGACAACTTCAACTGCCTCCCTAAAATAAATGCAAGAATGTGTTGCATTACAAAAATATATGCGTCCAACAATGAAATTAACTGGAAGGGGCATATGCAAAAGAAATTTAGAAGGAATTTGGGGAGCAAACCAAATCAAGCCAGGCATGGTGACTCACACCTGTAATCCCAGCACTTTGGGAGGCTGAGGCAGGTGGATCACTTGAGGTCTGGAGTTACAGACCAGCCTGACCAACATGGTGAAACCCCATCTCTACTAAAATTACAAAAATTAGCTGGGCATGGTGGTGGGCACCTGTGATTCCAGCTACTTCAGAGGCTGAGACAGGACAATTCCTTGAACCTGAGGGGCAGAGGCTGCAGTGAGCCGAGATGGCGCCACTGCACTCCAGCCTGGGTCCCAAAGTGAGACTCTGTCTCAAAAAAAAAAAAAAACAGTACTAAAATACAAGGGTCGTGGCCAGGCTTGGTGGCTCACGCCTGTCATCTCAGCACGTTGGGAGGCAGAGGCAGACAGATCACCTGAGGTCAGGAGTTCAAGACCAGCCTAGCCAACATGGTGAAACCCATCTTTACTAAAAATATAAAAATTAGCCAGGCATGGTGGCACACACCTGTAGTCTCAACTACTCGGGAGGCTGAGGCACGATAATTGTTTGAACTCTACAGGCAGAGGTTCAAGTGAGCCGAGACTGCACCACTGCACTCTAGCCTGGGTGACAGAATGAGACTCTGTTGGAGAGGAGAGGGGAGAGGAAGGGAGGGAAAGGGGGAGGGAGGGGAAAGGAGAGCTGAGGGGAGGGGAGAGAGGAGGGGAAAGGGATGGGGAGGGGAGAGGGGGAGAAGGGTCTTGAGAATTCACTGTTTGTGTGCTGCCTTCAAGTTAACACCTGTCTTCACTGCACTGTCTATGGTTGCAAATTCCTTGGAGATGAGAACTCTGCTATTTTAATTATGTACAGTGCCTAGCATGGCATCTTGCAGAGACAGAGATTTTCAAACAGCAAAAAACATTCACTCATCTATAAAGGTTCTCTGACAAAACGGTGATAGAGTGCCACCTCTAAGCTGCAGAGGTTTCTTTCCTCATTGTTCACAGCTGTGTGGATTGCATGATGTTCCTTCATTGTCACCCACTGAGAGTAAATGGAGAGAGAAAGACCTTGAAATTAGCATTTCTCCTTGCAGACCTTTAGAAAACTGCCACTAAATGTTCTAACCACCAGTCTTTTATACAGCTTAAAGCATAGGTTGTAGGGTCTTATAATACTTGCCCCACAAATTAAATAAAGTTGAACTAATGTGCAGAGTTGACTCAAAGATAGTAAAGCTCATTTTTTAGTACCTATGTAATAGTCATCATACATTTTATACTTAATTGAAATGCATTATAACTCAGTTGGGTAGATAATATTCAACTCATTCTAGCTTTGAGATATTGAATATTTCTAAAATACTTTTTCTGGTGTGGACATATCTAGTGAATAGAAGAGCCATACTCAAACCTCAAAACTATGTTCATTCTATAATATCCAATATTGTTCTCTATCTTCCATATTATTTTTTATTCAGAAATTTAAAGCAATGCTTATTAAATTAATGGATACTTTTTCAAAATTACAGCCTGATATAAGTTCGTGTTCCTTTCACAATTCAACACTACTCTAAAGCTTCCAGTTGATATTCTGTTTAGAAATTTAAAGTAATGCTTATAAAATAATCCTTTTTCACAACTATAGCATAACATAAAATTATGCATCTAAAATATGAATGCAGAAATAACAAACTTTAGAATGCATTAGAAAAGGTAACAACTTAGAGATGTTTTATCCAGAAAAAGTAAGAATCTCTTCTAGAACAATACACAGTAAGATGTAAATTCAAGATCTCCTTCTTACTAACAAACATTAAACAACAGTCACAATAGGACACTGATATCAGTAATAAAAATAATACAGATATATAAATTAGTTCATTAAAAATGTTTATATAAATATTTCTGGAATAAAAATAAACACCAAAATGTGAATGCATATTCCACTGAAATACTTGTTTTTGTGTATGTGATCAATTGTATAAGCTACAAGTACAGTAATTTACCTTAGAGATTTAGAAAACAGCTAAAACTGGCATAAATAAGCATAAGATGTGTTTAATGCACGTTAGGAATGCTAGTGCTCAAACCTGGTTAACACCACCACAGGATCTGAAATTCAAAGGTGTTAAAGTAAAATGGATTATAAAGTCAAACTAGGTATCAAATTCCAAAATATTGAGAATAACTGGTCTATTGAATACAGGCTTAACACTGACATGAGGTGAATAATAATGAAGTTAAAGCTTTTGATCTGTAAGATCTGTCATTTCTGAAATATTATTTCACCAAACTAGAGAAAAGAAATGAATTGTTCCTTTTTCCTCCAATATCATAACTGTCTCAGAAGATTCTCTTCACAGCTACCAAATTTTGCTTTTTATAATCCTGAGATCATTTTGAAATGCAGATACATTTTCTAATGTGAATTGTTAAGAAATAATGGACTCTTAACAGTGTAATCTACTGTTCAATTTAAAAAGTTTTAGGTCTCATTGGAATTCATTGTGAGCCTCAGATTATCCATTACCATCAAAGCAAAATCTATCCAGGATTTTCTCATGTGTTTTGTGTTTACAAACTTTTTTTCAGCCTGTAGAAACTATTTTAGACCTTTGTAGTGACTAAGGAATAATTATTACAGAAATAATTTAAATATAATAGATGTATAATAATTCAGCCTTGTATCATGCAATTCCACTTTCTGATAACACAGACCAGGTTCCATAACTAATCCTCCAACCAAAAACAAATTGAAATGCCATGTGAAATTTATTTTTTAATGTCTTTAAGTGTCTACAGCCAGCTAGCAAGAAAAGTAAGGAATATTCAGATGTCAAAAATTAAGTGAGGAAAGAAACCCATCATGGTAAACAGAGAATTTAAAACAGATCATTTCTCAAAGGAAGGCAATTTTTAAATTTGGTAATTTTAAGCTTTAGAATTTTTCATGACTTTAAAGGTACAGGAACAGATAGCAATACCCAAGGCATGGCCAATGAAGGAGTTTAACAGAAGGAAAGAAGTAAAAAAAAAGATATAGAAAATATTTGAAGGAATAATGACTTCAAGTTCCTAAAACGTCTGGAAAGTCCTCCTCCACAAATTCAGAATCCTCACAAATATCAAGCAAGATTAAAAAGAGAAATATACATCATAACGAAACTGCCAAAAAACAACAAAAAAGTGAAATCCTAAATAAAGCAAGAGAAAAGTAGACATCACATGCAAAGGAATTATAATGACACTGACAGCCAATTTATCTTGTGCAACAATGGAAACCAGAAGAAAGTAGAATTATATGCACACTGAGACAAATTAGATGTAAGAGTTCTAAACCTAATGAAAAAAAATTAGTCAAAGTTATTAAGGTGTATCTAAAATAAGCTGTATTAATTTAATGTATGCAATTCAGTGAACTTTGATAGATTATTACAACTGTGAACCACTGCCATAACCAAAATACAGACTATTTTATCACCCCAAAAGCTACCTCAAGCCCTTTTGCATTACATACCACTCTCTACCACTGGTACCAGACAATTGCTGCTATATATTTTTGACAGTCCAACATTTTCTGCACTTTTCTTTTACATGAATGGCATCAGCTAGTATTCATTTCTTGTCTTGATTCTTTTACTTAGCAGAATAATTCTGAGGTTGATGCATGTTGTATTATGAATCAATAGTTAATTCTTTATTTCTGAGTACCATTCAATTGTAGATATACCACAGTTCACTTAACCAGTCACAGATATTTAAATTGTGTCCACTTTTTGGCTATTTGGCATAAACCAGTTATTAACATTCATCTTTGTGCTGATCCATGCTTTCATTTTATACCTAGATTGAAATGCCTGGATCATATGAAAGGTTATGTGTACTTCTTAAAATGTGACAATCTTCCAAAGTAATTTGAAGTGTAGGAGAGTTCCTATGGCTTCATATTTTCACTAATATTTGTATTCCCAGTAATTTTACCATAAGCATTCTAATTATATGTAGTGTTATGTTACTGTGATTTGTACTTTTATTTTCCCAATGATGTCAAGCACCTTTTCATGTCTTATTGACCACTGTTTCCTAAAGTATCTGTTCAAATATTTTGCCCATTTTTAAATTGGGTAGTTTGTCTTATTTTTTAATTAGAAGAGTCTATATATTCTAGATACAAGTCCTTTGTCAAAAGTATGTACTGCAAATATGTTTATTCAATTTATGACTTGACTTTCATTTTCTTAATGGTGTTCTTTAAAGAGCAAAAACGTAGTTTTAATAAGTTCTGATTTATCCATTTTTTTCTTTTATGAGCCATGGTGTACCTATGCAACAATCCTGCATGTTCTTCACATGTACCCCAGAACCTAATGTGCAATAAAATATATATATAAAAAAAGAAAAATTTCCTACTCAAAGTTGCCAAAAGATTTTAACCTATGTTTCCTTCTAGAAGTCTTACTTTGTAACTTTCCCATTTATGTCTATATTTCAACTCAAGTTAATTTTTGTGTGAAAGGTAAGGTAATTATTGATGTTCAATTGTTTTCCATTCAGACATTCATTTGCTTTGGCATCATTTGTTGAAAAGACATTTCTTTCATCTTGTTACACTCTAGCCCAAATGAAAGTACAAAAGCATTCCTAAAACCCACAGCTCATAAAAACATACCATTGCAAATGCCACATCCACAAGTATCCGAAGGTCTCCCTCCTCATGGATGTATCACCTCATTATCCTCTTATCAAAAATCCCAACCTTTTAATATGCCTTAACAGGTAAGGAAGTCCGTTTTCCTGTTTGGTTTAGGCTAAGTAATACAAAGCACTGTAACAAACAAACCTAATAAATTTCAGTTCACTTAACAAAAAAAGGTCTATTTTTTATTCATTTTACAATCCAACTGAATGACCACCAATTCCTAGGTTACTTCCACCTGGAGGTTCCACTATGCCACAGGACCTCAACTAAAGAACTTCTGAGAAACTCATGGTTCCACCATGCCATAAACCTCAACTACAGAACCTCATGGTTCTACCATGTCATAAACCTCAACTATAGAACGTCATAATTCCACCATGCCATAGAACCTCAACTATAGAAACTTATGATTCTACCATGCCATAGAACCTCAACTACAGAACCTCATGATTCCACCATACCATAGAACCTCAATTACAGAATATAGAACCTCAACTACAGAATACAGAACCTCATGGTTCTACAATGCCATAGAACCTCATGGTTGCACAATGCCACAGAACTTCAACCTCACAGAATCTGTTGCTGGATCTTGTGCATCTATCCAGAATCTGGGGAAGTGAAAGAATGGAGATTCGCAAGATGTTTTAATGGATCAGGATTGAAGGGCACACATACCTTCGCAAGATTCATTTACATAGCCTGGCATAATTACAAAGGAAGCTGGAAATTATTACATCGTAGAGTGCCCATGAAGTAGATAAAATAGTTTTGGGGAACACACAGAATACAATAAAGCCACCCTTTTTAGTGGACAGCACTGTAAGTTTTCACAAGCACACATAGTTGTGCCATCTGCAGCACAATCAAGATATAGGATAGCAGAATTACCCCCAAAAAATTCCCCTTTCCTCTTCACAGTCAGCTCCTCTGTCCCCACTCCCACCTCTAGCTCCTGGCAACTACAGACCTACTTTCTGTCTTTCTAGTTTTGTCTTTTCCAAAATATCAAATAAATGGAATCATAACATGTAGCCTTTGGGGGCAGGCTTCTTTCACTTAATTTAGTATGTGTGAGATTCAACCATGTTATTCTGTGTATTAGCAGTTTGTTCCCTTTTGCTGCTGAGATATACTTCATGACACAAGACACTAAAAGTCCAATTCTTTTTTTTTTTTTTTTGAGATGGAGTCTCCCTCTGTCACCCAGGGCAGAGTACAGTGGCCTGATTTCAGCTCACTGCAACATTCACCTCCTGGGTTCAAGCGATTCTCCTGCCTCAGCCTCCCCAGTAGCTAGGATTATAGGTGTGCGCCACCACGCCCAGCTAATTTTTGTATTTTTAGAAGAGATGGGGTTCACCACATTGACCAGGCTGGTCTCAAAGTCCTGACCTCGTGATCCACCCGCCTTGGCCTCCCAAAGTGCTGAGATTACAGGCGTGAGCCACTGAGCCCAGTCCAAAAGTCCAGTTCATAAAGAAAAATACAGAAAAATTTGACTTCAAAATTAAGAACTCCTGCTCTATGAAAGACACTCTCAAGAGATGAGATTAAAAGAAAAGCCACAACTGGCTGGGTGCAGTGGCTCATGCCTATAATCCCAGCACTCTGGGAGGCTGACATTGGTAGATGATTTGAGGTCAGAACCTCAAGACCAGACCAGCCAACATATAGTGAAACCCCGTCTCTACTTAAAATACAAAATTAGCTGGGCATGGTGGCACATGCCTATAGTCCCAGCTACTTGGGAAGCTGAAGCAGGAGAATTGCTTGAACCCAGGAGGTTGTGGTGAGCCAAGATCATGCCACTGTTCACCAGCCTGGGAGACAGAGTGAGCCTCCCTCAAGAAAGAAAGAGAAAGAGAAAGAGAAAGAAAAAAAAGAAAGAAAGAAAAGCCACAGACTACAAGACAATATTTGCAAAAAGCATATCTGATAAACGACCTGTATCCAGGATATATAGAGTTCTTAAAACGATAACATTTTTAAAATTATTTAATAGGCAAAATATTTGAACAAACACTTCACCAAAGACATATGGATGGCAATAAGCACATGAAAAGATGCTCAATATCACTAGTCATCAGGGAAATCAAAATTAAAACCATAATGAGATATCACTATATACCTATTATAATGACTAATTTTTCTTTTCCTTTTTCTTTTTTTTTTTTTTTGATAAGAGTTTTTCTCTTGTTGCCCAGGCTAGAGTGCAATAGCATGATCTCAGCTCACTGCAACATCTACCTCCCAGGTTCAAGTGATTCTCCTGCCTCAGCCTCCTGAGTAGCTGGAATTACAGGTGCCTGTCACCACGCCTGGCTAATTTTTGTGTTTTTTTAGTAGAGATGAGGTTTCACCATATTGGCCAGGCTAGTCTCAAATTTCTGACCTTACATGATACACCTAAATGGCTGTGATTTTTTAAATTGGCAATACAAAGTGCTCAAAATGATGCTGAGCAATTGGAACTCTTCTCAATTCCCAGTAGCAATATGAAATATACATCCATCCAATTTGGAAAATAGTCTAGCAGTTTCCTTAAAGTTAAACGTACATTTACCATACAATACAACAATTCTCCTAGGTATTTACACAAGTGAAATAAAAACTTAGGTTCACATAAAAAACAGTATAAAAATTGTTATAGTAGCTTAATTGATAAACACCAAAAACTGGAAATAACCCAAATATCAATCTACTGGGGAAAGGATACACAAAAACTATTGGTTTTCAATGCTACATTAGGTAATGTCTAGATATATACTAAGGGCTCCAAAGTTTATTAGATGAACAAGTCTATTTTATCTCATGTTAAACTGTAATCTTAGTTCTAAAACACTATTGTTTCAGAAAGTAAAGTTTGTTGTTTTGTTTTTATTTTCTCATTCCAATGAATTATCAGTTCTCTTCAAGGAAACAGAAGAAAACAAAGCTGATGTCTGGCAAATGTGTGAGACTGAAATATCTATTAGGCCCAAAAAGATTTTGAGAAAGATTACTCCAGATGAGACAGTCATTGGCACTAAGCAATTTCAGCTGTGTCCTAGATTCCTAAAGTAAAGTCAATACTGGTAACAGCCTTTCTTCAAAAGCCCACGGAAGGTTCTCACACAATCCTCAAAATGCATATCTGTTTCCCAATCTTTAGGCGAAAGCTGCATTCAACATATTCTGAGTAAAATAGGTCAATGACCATTTTAAAGACATTATATGTGAATCACTCAAATTACCAGCGTACCTGAGAATAAGCCTAGAACTACGTGTTGACAAGAAATGTTTGTGAAATGTTATCTTGGTCACCCCTAAGTTTTAATGTCATTTTTATTTCTGTTGAGTGTTTTGTTGTTTAATCTTTAATGTCTAATTCCTGTTAATTTTTTTAGAAGAATCAGATTTTTTTCATGATGTGAAAATTAAGAATTTGCCTACATGGTTCAAAATATTCACAAGAGACTTGATTATTCACATTCATACACACAGAGAAAATTTGCTGAATTAAAAAAAAATGTTCCTTTACTGATGCAACCCACTCGCAGGGACACTGAAGTGCTTGTCTATTCCACTGTGGGCTTCAGTGTTCATGAATGTTGAACAGTTTGGTCACTTCATCGAGATCTTCAAGTTGTTCACCATCCTTAAGGGTCTTCCTTGCTATTGGCACTGCATTAAAGATGATCCGCATAGCATGATCCCCACGTCCACTCTGCTCCTGAGATCGGAAATGCCACCTGTGCCATAGTCCTCTCCCTGGAGTGCAGCCTTGGAACGGCAGGGGTGCTGGGAGAAAGAGGAATTTCTGAGGCCTCGGACACTGTTTCACACTCTGATCAGATAACAGTTCCTGATTGCTCTGTGGCAGATTTTGGGTTGTCTTGTGCAGCTGCTTTAGCAAAAACGCCAACTGTGGGCCAAAAGTTTCATAGGCAGAATCAGGGTTCAAATCATTCCAGAACACTGACTGGTGTCAGTACAGCTTAGCAACTCGTCATGTTTTCTCCAGCTAATCTTCCACTCACAAAACCACGATCACGGTGCTCTAACCACCTCCTCCCCAAATGTATATCTTAGAGCATGCAGCATTTCCTGACACCCAGACGTCTGAGCATGTGCATAGCTCTGCATTCACCTAGCAGCCACCAAAATCTGAGTCTATTTCCAGCCCACCAGTTTTTGGCCAACTCAACACTGGGCTTCAGGCTCAGGGCTGCTGCTATGTCATCAGTTTCTACCTTCCCACCATCTTTCAACACAATGAGTAGCTTGCCACTGCTGACTCCAGCAGACTGCACAATAGCAATGGGCATCATCTTAACCCCCTCTCATCTGACTTTCTGTGGCTCAGTTGCAGAGTGATTTGCAAAGACCTTTCCCGTATTTCCTTCTCAGAAAACAGTTGAATCACTTCTGTCCCCAAGGCTCCAACCCTTTCTGCCAAGAGCACAGGCCAGTCAGTTCACCACCAAGCAAGCCCCCATTCATAATCATAATTGACTTGACTTCCTGTGAAATCTTCTCCAAATTTCTAGAGTCTCCAGTCTCTCTGGAAAATGTTGCTCTATTCTTCACCTCTGATCCAGCTTCATCAATGTCAGACAGACTTCTTGGAGGACCTCTTGTTGCAATCAAGCAGTTTTCACAGGTTATTTGAGAGCCACCATTAAGTTTCACCATGTTGCCTCTCACTTTCAGCTATACCACCTTCTTCCTGGTGAGCATGGCCACACCAACCATTCTCAACGTGAGGCAAGTCCTGAGCAGGGACACAGAAAGAGGTGCCTGGAAATACCATGCTTCTCTCTTTTTCCATTCCACTATCTGAATCAGTGTCTCTGTGACATTTGAGTCATCTGAAAAACCACAGTTCATTTGTAATTTTTGTTTTTCACTTTTATTTTAGGTTCAAGGGTACACATGCAGGTTTATTGCACAGGTAAATTGTACGTCATGGGGGTTTGCTGTACAGATTATTTCATCACTCAAGTAATAAGCATAGTACCTGATAAGCGGTTTTCGATTCTCACCCTCCTCCCACCCTCCACCTTCAAGTAGGCCCCAGTGTGCACTGCTCTCTTCTTTGTGTCCATATGTACTCAGTGTTTAGCTCCCACTTATAAGTGAGAATATGTGGTATTTGGTTCTCTGTTCCTCTGTGAGTTCACTTATGATAGTGGCCTCTAGCTCCATTCATGTTGCTGCAAAGGATGTAATTTTAGTCTTTTTATGGCTGTGTAGTACTCCATGGTGTACCGATATGTACCACATTTTTTTTATCCAGTCTACCACTGATGGGCATTTGGGGTGATTCCATATCTTTGCTTCTGTGGACAGTACTACAACAAACATATACATGCAAGTGTCTTTATGGTAGAATGGTTTATATTCCTTTGGGTATATACTCGGTAATAGGATTGCTGGGTTGAAGGTTAATTCTGTTTTAAGTTCTTTCAGAAATCACCAAACTGCTTTCCACACTGGCTGAACTAATTTACACTCCCACCAACAGTGTATAACCATTCCCTTTCTCTGCAACCTCACCAGCATCTGTTATTTTTTGACTTTTTAATAACAGTCATTCTGACTGGTGTGAGATGGTATCTCATTGTGGTTTTGATTTGTATTTCTCTAATAATTAATGATGTTGAGCATTTTTTCATATGCTTGTTGGGCCGTGTGTATGTCTTCTTTCCAAACGTGTCTATTCATGTCCTTTGCCCATTTTTTTTAACGGGGTTGTTTTTTGCTTGTGAATTTGTTTAAGTTCCTTATAGATTCTGGATATTAGACCTGTGTTAGATGCAGAGTTTGCAAATATTTTCTCTCTTTCAGTAGGCTGTTTGCTCTGTTGATAGTTTCTTTTGCTATGCAGATGCTCTTTCGTTTAATTAGGTCCCATTTGTCAACTTTTGTATCATGGTTCTTTTCAAAGAAGAGATCACATGTATGGCAGCTCAGGATCTTCAGACACAATCATGACCCCAGCCCCAGGATCCCGAGCCCAGGTGGCTCTGGCTACAGCAAAAGCAGCATTTCCTCCACCAGTTAGCAGGAAAGGGGCATGACTTGGTATGCTGGCTTGAGGAATTGGCTCTCCATCTAGAGCAGATAATGTGGCCCTTTTTTGCTTCTCTTCTGATGTCAGCCCTAACCCTAGCATTCTTTCATTATATCTTTTTTGGTTATCTTTTATAGTCTTGTAGGCATATGCACCAGCTCCTACTGTTGATAAGCTCACAATAAGGACTTCACACAGAATTATCTATTCTGCACCCTGGTGCACCAGAGCTAGCCATTTGTCATGTCATCTGGAGTTCTAGAGGAACATGCCATTGCTGGAACAAGTTGCCTAGAAGCCAGTTCCTGTGCCTTGGGCTGCAGACGCACACTATCTGTACCAAGGGGACCAGCTTCTGCTTAAAAGTACCCACCACAAGTCCTCCACACCGGAAGATTTTGGCAACTGAAACTTGGAACCTCCTCCTTTCTCTTCCTTGCATTCACATTAGACCAACAGGTCCAACACCATCTAATGTTTATGTTTTACACTTAATTTTTTCCCTAGTGATTGTAGAATACTCTCAATTTAATTATTCACAACACACTTGCAGAAGTCTACATCTACTCACCTACTTGTTGTAAAAGCTTTGAGAAGACCTACATCTCATCTGTTGGCAGAATCGTAGGGAAATGATTGGCCAAAAACTATAAAAATAATAAAGGACTGAGTTCCAGAGAAGAAGGGGAGCTGATGCAAGATGGAAAGATCTCAATCGGAGTTGAAGACTGTGAGAATGGTTCAAGGATGCATGCTGAGACTAGAGGGTTAATTTTCCATCCTAAAAGCCATTTACAGGACAGAATGTGAGTGTGTAAAAAATCATAAAGGCTGCCACCTGTTGCAGGAGACTGAACTCATGCCATCTCAGTGGCTGGTCTCTGCCACTCAGAAAGAGGCTTCTTGCCCAGGTAACATCAACAACTAGGCTGCAGAGAAATGCTTACCATGTCTATAAGAGCATTAGTGCAGCACTCCCTGGCATTAGCTCCAGGCCCTTCTTAGAGGATCCCTTCAGTAAGCATTTCAAATCTGACACCCCTGACATCAATAAAACAAAGAAGATAAATGGCAGTTTGCATAAAATTGCAAGGACCAGCAATCCCACAGAGAAGGACAGAGGCTAGGTTCAAGCAACCTCTAGAGAAGGTTGGGGGCTGAGCTGCAGAGTTCCAGGTTCATTTATATCTGTCTCTTAGAGTCTTATGATCTTATATGGCCAGGAATAATATAATCTTATATTATCCTAATAGCTGTTAGAATAATATTTATGGTTATATAGTATTCAGCAAAAAGCAGACAGCTCATTGAATTATTTACTTTGACCATATACATGGTAAATAGCTCTCAGAAAATCTCTCTTGAAGTGACCTTGGGCTTTTAGTCTCTGCCAAAAGCAGCTCAGATTTCAAAAGGGATAGCATAGCATGCAGTGATGTTTCCCTTGTCACCTCTTATAATTTCTTATTAGGTTGGTGCAAAAGTAACTGCGGTTTTTGCCATTGACAGTAATGGCAAAAACCTAGTTACTTTTGCACCAACATAATAAATGTAATTAGAAACTAATTACTTTTTTTTTTTTTTGAGACAGAGTCTCACTCTGTCACCCAGGCTGGAGTGCAATGGTACTGTCTGGGCTCACTGCAACCTCCACCTCCCAGGTTCAAGTGATTCTCCCAAGTAGCTCGGATTACAGGTGTGCACTAATTTTTTGTGTTTTTAGTAGAGATGGGGTTTCACCATGTTGGCCAGGCTGGTCTTGAACTCATGACCTCAAGTGATCCACCCACCTCGGCCTCCCAAAGTGCTGGGATTACAGGTGTGAGTCACTGCACCTGGCCTGGAAACTAATTACATTTTCATCGTAAAAAAATGAGTCACAGGTAATCAACTATATTTTGCCAAGTTGAAAATGTATTTGTTAACAGTACAAGATAAATAGCGTAAGTTAACACACTAATCCCTTTTTCAAAAGTCAACTACAGACCAGGCATGGTGGCTCATGCCTGTAATCCCAGCATTTTGGAAGGCTGAGGCAGGTGGGTTATTTGATACTGGGAGATTGAGACCAGCCTGGGCAACATAGTGAAATCCCATCTTTATAAAAATTAGTCAGGGCGTGGTTGTATGCACCTGTAGTCCTAGCTACCCAAGAGGCTGAGATGGGAGGATCAGTTGGGCCTGGCAGGTGGAGGCTGCAGTGAGCCGTAATTGCACCACTGCACTCCAGCCTGGGCAACAACAGCAAGACCTTGTCTCAAAAAGAATAAAAATAAAAAATAAAAACTTAGGAATTCTAATTTAAACCAACTTAGGATTTCTCCACAAATAAGACAGGAGAGGTTTTTCTACCATGGTTAAATTCCCCTTAGTATTTATTGGATAAAATCATACAAGTAAACACAAGCATAATTATCTGGATGGACTAGTATTTTAGAAATAAAAATGGAGTGTCTCATATTGCCAAAATAATTTGAAATTCATTTTAAACTGTATCCCTGTTCTAAAACATCATGTTTAGAAATATGAATCAACAGAATGACTCTTTTTTTACTGGCTAAAACCAACAGAAGAGCAACTTGGTTCCATTTTGAGGAGGTAGGATACCATAGGGGTTAGTAGATTTGAGTGGGAATTCTACCTCTCAGAATCACCTGAAACCACATGTATCTTCTTTAACAATTTACTTCTTTCCTTTAAGCTTCACTTTCCCCCCAGTAGGAAGACAACAGTAGTAACTACCTCACAGCAAAGCAAGTCAACTAATCTATATAAACTATAGTTTCTTCTACTTTAAAAATGGACCGACTGACCTCAGAGACTCATCATTCAAACTTAACAAAAAACCTGCTAAAACACATGAAATGTCAAGAACTACATAAATGTCATAATTTAGTTGCTTCATATCATTTGTGGAATGTGGTGGCATATAAATTAATTAATTATATGTAAGTATTAACAATTAGTCTGTAGAATTATCTAGTCAATTCTCATACCAGAGTCTCGGGCTCTTAACACTGATTAGAAAACCACATTTGGACATGGCTTGATATACAGTATCCTTGCCTTTAAATCAGTGAGTGAGCTTGTTGTGGAGACAAACGTCCAACAGACAAACTCATTTCACTTCATGACTGGACAATCTGAACATGGGTGGGCAAGTGAGGTCAAAACATGGCTGAACCTTGGCACTATCCTTGCCTCATTGGTTTTCAGCTCAGGTTTCCTAAGAAAGCAAGCTTATTTTTTATTGCTTCATCTCAGTGTCTCAAACCCTAGAGTGCAACATTTCTAGAGATTTCTGCACAGCAAGGAGGATCTTTTCCCACACAAAAGCAACGTCTCAAACTTTTGCTGCTGTTGTTCTGACAAATTCCTTTTATTTTTTTTCTCCTTCAGAGACCAATGCTAAACTAGAGGGCGGCTTATTTAAACACTTTTTACTCACCTTATTAATATCCAGTGGAAATGATCTGGCACTGCCTCTCAAAGGAAATTCTATTTGAGTTGGGCAACAGCATACCCTGCAGTTTAAATGCAACATTTAAGCATTTCAGACTTGATGCTTAAGTAACCACAGGAGTTACATTTTAAAACTTAGGCTAGCATAATGAAGTAAAAGAGAAGCACAATATCTGAGTTCTAGTTCTGATAATCATCAAATTCTGCAAACTTCAGTTTCCTTATCTACAAATGGATTTTAGCCAAGATCTAATGTACACACGCGTGCAGACACACATGCATGCACAGACACACACACACACACATTCAATCCATATCCGTGGGTCCCGTGGGTCCCATGGATTCTGCATTCATGGGTTCAACCAATTGCCGATCAAAAATATTCAAAAAAATTGTGTCTGCATTGGACATGTAGAGACTTTTATTTGCTTGTCATTATTCCCTAAACGATATATGATAATAACTATTTACACTGCACTTGCATTGTATGAGCTATTATAAGTAATCTAGAGATGATTTAAAGTATATGTGAAAGGCTGGGCATGGTGGCTCAACACCTATAATGCCAGCACTTTGGGAGGCCAAGGGGGTAGATCACCTGAGGTCAGGAATTCAAGACCATCCTGGCCAACATGGTAAAACCCCATCTCTACTAAAATTACAAAAATTAACTGGGCATGGTAGTGAGCACCTGTAATCCCAGCTACTCAGGAAGCTGAGGCAGGAGAATGGCTTGAACCTGGGAGGCGGACGTTACAGTGGGCTGAGATCATGCCATTGCACTCCAGCCTGGCAACAAAAGTGAAACTCCATTTCCAAAAAAACAAAATAAAGTATATGTCAGGATGTGCATAGGTTATATGCAAATACTAGACCATTTTATATCAAGGACTTGTGTAGCTGCAGATTTCGTTATCTGCAGGACGTCCTAGAACTAATCTTCACAGATACCAAAGGATGACAATATAATATAAATGTGTTTTTGTTTACAACGGTAAGGTTAAAAGGGATTTGGTTATCTCTAAAATTTCCAAAATTGCTTTTCAAATACCACAAATTATTTCCCAAGTAGTTATGATAATAACGCATGGGGTGGGGGAAGCCACTTAACAAACATCAGAATTCATGTTTTAGTACCAATTGTGGACAGCCTCTGTCCCTGGGACAGGAAATGCAAAGCTGAATTAGATACCTACCTACCTTCAAGAAGCTGACGGCCCACCATAAACATTATCTCTGGTATTGCTGCAGATACTGCAAAGGTTTGTAAGGATCGCAAACAAATCATCTATTTTACAGGTAGCAAGATGAACCATAATAAAGGACTTAACAATGTCTAGAACTTTCACAATATTTCTGCTTGACCTCTACATTACTGAGCAGCACACATTAATTTTGGGAGGATCTTCCCATGAGTTATCTGGCACACCCTTTTGTCCACCCTCATGACTCATAAAAACCATCCTATGGATGTTTTATACCAGTTCCAAGAAGGAACAGCTCATCTGCCCTGTGCCTGAAAGCTGAGTATGAAAGGCCTCAAGGCTGGAGAAGTGGCTTGGGATCCTCACCTTTTAGCAGGAAAACTGCCAAGGAATTCTTTTTTCTGTCCACCATTCATTTTGACTCTCTGCTGCTTTATCCTCTTTACCTTACTCATCGCCTGGGGAGTGGGAAAAGGAGAACTGACTTCTGTCTCCCCAAAATTCATACATGGAATCCCTAACCCATGATGCTACTGTATTCCAAGATACAGTCTTTTTTTGTCTTTTTTTTTTTTTTTTTTTTTTTAGACAGAGTCTTGCGCTGTTGCCCAGGCTGGAGTGCAGTGGCCGATCTCGGTTCACTATAACCTTTGCTTTCTAGGTTCAAGCAATTCTCCTGCCTCAGCCTCCTGAGTAGCTGGGATTACAGAAATGCACCACCACATCCAAATAATTTTAGTATTTTTAGTAGGGACAGGGTTTCACCATGTTGGACAGGCTGGTCTCAAACTCCTGACCTCAGGCAATCTGCCTGCCTCGGCCTCCCAAAGTGCTGAGATTACAGGTGTGAGCCACCGCACCTGGCCCCAAGATAGTCTTAAAAGTGGTAAATGGCCGGGCGCGGTGTCTCACGCTTGTAATCCCAGCACTTTGGGAGGCTGAGGCCAGCAGGTCACCTGAGGTCAGGAGTTTGAGACCAGCCTAGCCAACATTATGAAACCCTGTCTCTACCAAAAATACAAAAATTAGCTGGGTGTGGTAGCCTGTAATCCCAGCTACTCAGCAGACCGAGCAGGAGAATCACTTGAACCCAGGAGGCGGAGGTTGCAGTGAGCCAAGATTGCACCTCTGCACTCCAGCCTAGGCAAAAGGGTGACACTCCATCTCAATAAATAATAATTAAAAAAATAAATAAAATGGTAATTAAGGTTAAATGTGGCCATAAGGGTGGAGCCTTAATCCAGCGGGATTGCATGTGAGGAACCGTGATTAGGGAGCCATCTGAAGGCCAAGGACATAGACTCGGGAGAAAATAAGGTGCTGATACCTTGATCTTGGATTTTCAGCGTCCAGAACTATAAGAAAATAAATGTGTGTTGTTTAAGCCACCCAGTCTGAAATATTTTGTCATGGCAGTCTTACCAAACTAATACAGGGGATTCACCAGGCGTTGGAGTCAACCTGTTCTTCTGATAGACACAAACATTTCCTCTGTTTTCAGCCCCAGGCCTGTGCCTTCCATTTGCATGGAAGCCAGTCCCTTCCATTCCTCTGGGCTGCAGAGCAAGTGGGCAAACTTTGCATTGGTATGCCACATACCTGAGAAATTAGCTATTAATATTGCCCTTTTCCTCTCTGCTAAATCAATTTCTATTTTTATTTCTTATGATTTAGAGCTAACGGCATCTCTTATTGCCATCAAAAGTGAAATCCCACCTGTAATCCCAGTTACTTGGGAGGCTGAGGCAGGAGAATGGCTTGAAATCTGGAGGCGGAGGTTGCAGTGAGCCAAGATTGCATCACCATACTCCAGCTTGGGCAACAGAGCAAGACTCTATCTCAAAAAATTGTAAGTAACAAAAAATAAAGTTCCACAGCACCAAACTGAAGCTGTTATACATCTTAGCTTTCAAGCAATCAGGAAAGAGAGAAAATAGCCAAATCTCCAAATAGGCCAGTTTTAATTTGCCTGACAAGGAAGTTCTCTCTGCTTTAACCTTTATAAGGAAAGTAACTTTGAAACTACCGATCCACATTTGGTTTTCTGTTTCTGCTTTCTTCAGCTCTTTTCTGTCTATAAAACCAAACTCATCTGCTCAGCTCTTCGAAACACTCATTCTGTTTTACAGAATAAAGGGCTGCCTGATTCTGGAATCGCAAATAAAGCCAACTAAGATCTTTAAACTAAACTTGCTGTGGTTTTGTCTTTTGCCAGCTCCGGTGACCCCGAAGGGACCCAGGGTACATTGCTGATCACCCCCAAAACTCTTTAAGGAATACAGGAGAAGCACCAATGACCCGTTTTCAGGTTTCCTGTCTTCCTCATGGAGCCCTGAAGGTCATAAATAAGTTTCTCTCAAGTCAGACTGCTCTGTTTGCATTGAGCTCCTGGTTTTTTTGGCTTTCAAACTGTTCTATAAGAAGGCACTTGGCCTTTGGGTTTATGATGGCTGACAAGTCACTGGCAAGAGCTGTATCTTTCTGCTCCCACTTTGGAGATGTCTCATGAATGGTTAAAACCATAGAGGCTTATACATTTTGGTCTTAAGGCAAGCCCCCAAGAATACGGCCAGATAGAAATGTGGGTGTACCCCATGTACAGCTAGCATATAGCTGAACAAAAATGTAGGCTGCACCCCATTTGCAGCTAGCGTATTGACTGCTGCCAGCTCTCAAGGAATTGTCTAACCTTCCTTTCTTTTGGCTGTCTTTGGGAGTGGCTCTGGATCACGAAAGAGCTACCATTTTAAAGGTAACTGACAGCAGTTGCAATAAATGGTTGTTATTGCAGGAGGCATGAACTCCTCAAAAGTCTTAGGTATTTAGGTTTCTGCCCTCTTCTCTTCTTTTTCTTGAATGCCTCAGTAAGAGAGGCCTAAGGGGACTGACTGGGTCAAACAAAACTGGGTAAGTATTGGCTAAATTGGTCAAGGGGATCTCAGAGCCAAAGCTACAACCTGACTGGTAGGCATAGTTTGAGTACTTAAAAGCTGTGGCTGGGTGCAGTGGCTCATGCCTGTAATCCCAGCACTGTGGAAGGCCAATGCAGTCACGAGTTCGAGACAAGCCTGGCCAACATAGTGAAACCCCATCTCTACTAAAAATACAAAAATGAGCCTAGTGCAGTAGTGCATGGCTGTAAGCCCAGCTACTTGGGAGGCTGAAGCAGAAGAATCACTTGAACCCAGGAGATGGAGGTTGCAATGAGCCAAGATCACGTCATTACACTCCAGCCTGGGCAACTGAGCAAGACTCCATCTCAAAAAATAAATAAATAAATAAATAAAGCTATTACAGTGCTCACCATTAAAAAATGAGACTCCCATGAAAAAATAAGCTGGTAACAGAATGGGCTAGGTGACATCAGGTTGCTCACCAGCATCCAGAATATTACTCGACACAAGCCCATGGTGCCTTCCTTGGACTTTAACCCGGACTCTAAGAGAGCTAAGATTTAACCTAAAAAATCCATCCTTAATTTCTAAAGATGTGAATACTCCATAGGCCTACCTTTTACATATGTAAATATTATGTCACTGAAGCTACTTACAAAAATGGTAATATTTGACTACAGATAATTTAGAATTATGATGAGTGGAATATTCCAGATGAACCATACAGTACTTTAAGAAATGCATTTAAAAATGAGAGACTCTCATATGGGGCCTACCAAGGGATATCTATTGATGTAGACTCTTCCAAAAATGAATTTTAAAATTTTTATACTTTTTTAAAAAGACTCATTGCAAAGGCAAATGGAAAGCTTAAGTGACTAACCGATGAGAAAAACTGAATCTGCTAACCTTTTCACGTAGTTATTCTCCCATCCCTAAGGCAAAAAGAAAGTGAGATAAAGTATTTATAAAGGTCAGGGTGGATCTGCTGCTTGTTCAGAGCTACCCATCCTGAGTTCATGTGTAGAAAAAAATTTTTTTTGGCCCCATCTGTTAATGGGCTCCACCCTAAACGCAGTAAATTTAGTTGAGAAGCAAGCATTGGCTAGGCACGGTGGCTCATGGCTGTAATCCCAGCACTTTGGGAGGCCAAGGCGGGTGGATCACCTGAGGTCAATAGTTTGGGACCAGCCTGGCTAATATGGTGAAACCCCATCTGTACTAAAAATACAAAAACTAGCCAGGTGTGGTGGCATGTGCCTTTAATCCCAGCTACTTGGGAGACTGAGGCAGGAGAACTGCTTGAACCTGGGAGGTAGAGGTTGCAGTGAGCTGAAATCGTGTCACTGCACTCCAGCCTGGGCAACACAATGAGACTCCAACCAAAAAAAAAGAAAAGAAAAGAAAAAGAAACTAATTCAAATGCTTTTTAAGTTCACATGACTTTAGTAAAATTTGATAAATAAGAATACTGTTGTTTTAATTAAAATGGGGTAGGGAAAGGTTGAAGATGGTTAATGGGTACACAAAAAAATAGAAACAATAAATAAGACCTACTATTTGGTAGCACCACAGGTTGACTATAGCCAATAATAACAATTGTATATTTCAAAATAACTCAAAGAGTGTAATTGGATTGTTTGTGACTCAAAGGATAAATGCTTCATGAGGGATACATACCTCATTCTCATGATGTGTTGATTTCACATTGCACGCCTGTATCAAAACATCTTATATACCCCTCAAATATATATACACCTACTATGTACCCACAAAAATAGAAAAAAAAAATGAAAACAAGAATGTCTTCAGTATTGTCAGCATTAAATACAGTGCAGAAACAATCTTTATTTCTATCAGATCATTAAGATCATAAAATTATGAGTTTGACCTAAGAATAAATGTGCAAGTGAGAAGATAGCGCAGTGTACGTTGCTTCACATGTATGAAGCACAGAAGCAAAATGAGGACCCACATCTTTAATGTTAGAGCTTTTCTTTCATGATACTTGCCCAATATGCATGTGCTATGAAATAGTTCATGGGAAAATAGCTTGAGATGATGGCTAAGTCTGTCAAATGTCTCAATTTTTAGGAATAATCTAAGTGTAATTGTTAAGGACAAATCAAATACATGTAAGATAAAACTTTGTAAATGAATTTCCTCATAGTTATCAAAACCTTTTTCAGCAACTTGAAATCTTAAATCTTAATGTCATGTGATATTAATAGATAATCATGAAATGTCTGAGTCTTTTCTAAGTTAAAATATTAATATTACTTGCTGAACATGTGTGTTTTTTTCTCTGGTTTTTTTTTTTTTTTTTGGTTTGTTTGTTTTTGAGAAAGAGTCTCATTCTGTTGCCCAGGCTGGAATGCAGTGGCGCGATCTCGGCTCAGTGCAACCTCCACCTCCCAGATTCAAGCGATTCTCCTGCCTCAGTCTCCTGAGTAGCTGGGATTACAGGCGTGTACCACCACACCCAGCTAACTTTTGTATTTTTAGTAGAGATGGGGTTTGACCATATTGGTCAGGCTGGTCTCGCATATGTTTAAACTACATATACTTTGGTAACTTGCTTTTAAATGGTATAAAGAAGCTAACTATATGTGAGTCTGTTAGTAAGCATGAAAAAATTGTTCTATGAGGAAGCACATGTTTTGGGAAATTATAAAATGTATATTCATAAAATGTTGATATATGACAGTTCAAAATTGCTTACTTCCTCGGTTTTCATTAGAAATTAAGCTTATTCACATGGACACAGGGAGGGGAACATCACACACTGGGGCGTGTTGGAGGGTGGGGGGGCGTCTAGGGGAGGGAAAAAAATTTAAAAAGAACTAAAAAGAAAAAGAAAGAAATTAAGGTTATTGAGTCAAAAATTCTAATCAACATATGGTAATTAAAACTAGAAATTAAAAAAAACACTTCACATGTGAGGAAAGTAAGACATGTTTCTAGTAAGTGAAGCTACGTGGTGTGGAAGATGTGATCTGGCTAAGAGAAAACGTGAATACTTTTTGTTTGGAAGTAGAATAACTGTTTTGTCCAAAAGGAGAAAGAGGAAATGTATAGGACAAAGAACTGAAGGAATATAAGAAAGTTGTAGGTGTGTGAAAATCTTGTGAAAGAAATTTTATGTGTAACCAAGTAGCCAAAAAGTACAGAATTATTTGTAAGTAACTCATGCGATTAAGCTATCTTCCTGACTCAGCCTCCCGAATAGCTGGGACTACAGGTGTGAGCCACTGCACCCAGCTCTTATTTTTTAGAATTCCATGAGCACTTTGTCTGCCTGATTCCAGATATGACTAATAAAATTATAGACTTGAGGGCAACAATCAGAGAAGAAGTCCATGATATTCACTAGATATATTTCAGGCATGACTGGGACCATTACGGGGTGCTGTCACAGATTAAGTAAATCCTGACTCTGACACACACTAAAATTCATCCACTGGTGGCCTTAAATATAAAATAATTAACTCAGCTTCCTAAAATGAAGAAATGATTCCCAGTCTAAACACCAAGAAAATGACTATTTGTAGGATGTCATGTCTTGAGATATTTTAAATATAGGTTTTTATTTATTTTTTGGGGGGGAGACAGGGTCTCACTCTGTCACCCAGGCTGGAGTGCAGTGGTGCTATCATGGCTCACTTGCAGCTTGAAACTCCTGGGCTCAAGCCATCGTCCTGCCTCAGCCTCCCAAGCAGTCAGGACTACAGGAGCCTGCTACCACATTTGGCTTTTTTATCTTTTTGTGAGATGGGGTCTCGCTCTGTTGCCCAGGCTGGTGTTGAACTCCTGGGCTCAAGTGATCCTTCTGCCTCAGCCTCCAAAAGTACTGAGATTACAGCCAGGAGCCACCATGCCTGGCTGGTTTTTATCTTTATGTACGATTCTGATATTTCTTAATGGATCCTGAGTCACTCTTAATATTCCTATTTTTAAATTTGCCAATTTAAATTTAGTCACATTTAATAGAGATCTGAGTTAGTAGATAGGTTTCTGTCCCACCTTGTCCTACCTGTGTGTGGAGATAAAGCACTTTCCACAGAGAACTGCCCAGAAGGCCAGGCACAGTGGCTCACACAGTTTAAGGAGAACTTTAGAATAATCTTGGATTTGACAAAGTTCTCCTAAAACCCACAAAAATCTGAGATTAAATCAAACTTTGTGAGTTTTAGAACTTTGTCAAATCCGAGATTATTCTTCCTAATACCATTGTCAGTGTGGCTAGATTTATGGGCAATTTTATTTTTATTTACTTATTTTGGGATGGAGTCTTGCTCTGTCACCGAGGCTGGAGTGCAGTGGTATGATCTCAGCTCACCAGCAACCACCACCTCCTGGGTTCAAGTGATTCTCCTGTCTCAGCCTCCCGAGCAGCTGGGATTACAGGCGCGCGCCACCACACCTGGCTCGTTTTTTTTAGTATTTTTAGTAGAGACAGGGTTTCACCATGTTGGTCACACTGGTCTCGAACTCCTGACCTCAGGTGATCCACCCGCCTCAGCCTCCCAAAGTGCTGGGATTACAGGTGTGAGCCACCATGCCTGGCTGCGTATCAATTTCTTCTGAATGACACATGTACACCCATGCACATGAGCACACACATACAATATATTCTCTCATTCCTCTCTGTCTCTTTTTTTCTGTGTCTCCCAGAGGAAAGAAGCAGAGTTAATAAGCAATAGGTTTGGTGTCTGTTTGAACTTAACAATTGGAAAGTTAAGTACTGGGGATTATTCTCACATTGGCCATATATGATCTAGGAAAGAACGGCGACAACAGCAAAAGTTCTCAGAAAAATGAATACAGTAAAGTAGGAAGGTTACATCCTTGGAAGTCAGAGTGCTCGGCTTTGTGAAGACATGTCTAAACATTCGACATTCTGGAATGCTCTCTGGGTTATGCAAAGAATAAGTAGCTAAAGTGAAGCGGAGCTTCACAACATGGTGATGCAGGCACTTAAGAATAAGAAGGTGACAAAATCTTGACGCCTGAAGATCAGCAAAAGGCAAGTGGCGATGGAGTTGCAGAGCACAGTAAAGCCTCGCTGCGGATTCACTGATTCAGGAAGCCAAGGCAGGCAGTGATATTTTAGACAGTGCCACGAGGGCAGCCTGGCCGATCTGCACTGATAGGGCACCCTCAAGGCAGACTGGAATGGAGAGAGTTTGAGTGACAGGTGGCTTGTCAATGTAAGTCCTTTCTTATCAGATAAGACAGCCCAAGAGCTCTCTGCAGAGAGAACCTGGGTTCGCATTGGTACATCAGAGCCCCTTTGCAGTGAGAAGGGCCATCTGAGAATGTGAGCTCAAAAAATTAAAAAAGAAAAGAGTGGTAAAGGATTTTCAGCTTCTGCTGACTCAGATGAATGGAACTGGCTCTCTTTTTTTCTATTAAGTAGATCAGTTTAATATAAATTCATTGTTATATATATACATATCTTTAAGATGCCCACAAAATTCAAAAAGAAAAATTCTCTAAACATTCAAATTGACCCTCAGGTTGCATAGCTCTCAGAAGAAAACAAGTGTGTTTTTCATATCTGTTATTGAATCAGGTGTGCTGTTTTCCTGTCTTATCTTTCCAGGATAGGTAAAGGATAACAACAAGCTATACTGATGAAATCTGATTTGCCCAGTGTCTAGGCATCTCCCTGGAAGAAGAGGCATGGACTTTTTTTTCAAGCTTACATGGCAATATTTATTTAAAGATTCCCCAAAGATTTTTTTTTTTTTTCGAGACAGAGTCTCGCTCTGTCACCCAAGCTGGAGTGCAGTGGCACCATCTCGGCTCACTGCAACCTCCACCTCCCGGGTTCAAGTGATTCTCCTGCCTCAACCTCCCAAGTAGCTGGGACTACAGGCATCTGCCACCATGCCCTGCTAATTTTTTATTTTTAGTAGAGATGGGGATTCTTCATATTGTCCAGGCTGGTCTCAAACTTCTGACCTTAGGATCCACCCACCTTGGCCTCCCAAAGTGCTGGGATTACAGTCGTGAGCCACTGCATCCGGCCTCCCTAAAGATTTTTAAACCTAGCGTATCATCTGCAAATACCAAACACATTAATTAAATTTAAGGAACCACAAAGCATCTCGGTACTTCTGATGTCAGGCTAGAACAATTCATTCTACCCAATAAATCAACATTTTTGAGCCCAAAGCCCTAAGATAATAAACACCCCATGTTTTATAAAGAATTCCCAATAAACGCTTGAGTTGTCACAAAACAATATTTCACAAAAATGGCTGTTCAATCATTCTAAATTGCAACAAGAATTGAAGTTACAAGGCCCCTGAAACCATTCATTACCAAGCCAGTGTGAACCCACCATAAAATGCAGATTCACAAACCTTTTGTGCTTACAGTGAATTTTGAATCCGCTGACTTTTCTTGGACAACAGTAAGAATAAAAATGTTTTTTTCTCTGCTTATAGTGGCAAAAAAGAGACAAATAACACATTTTCAAAAGTACTTCCATCACACTTCAGCTCCTAATAAAAGCATCTGCCCACAAAGATGACATTTTCTCTTTGTTTCTTCCCTTTAAATTGTTTGCTATCACATTGTCAATCAAAAGTAAATTTACACCCTAGACAGATGCAAAGCATAGCCTTTTCCAGAGTATTTTTGAAGACAGTGAGTCATTTGTCTTTCAGCCAAAGTCTAAACAGTCTCATTGATTCTGCAACAGGAATGCTCTTTTCAGAGTTACCTTCAGCCTAACAGGTTGAAGCCTTCCCTTAGGCTACAAATTTTCTAAGCTATAGAAAGTTTTTTCGGTACCAATTTTTTTCCCCTTGGTGGTTCTAGGATTCTTCTTGATTGCTGCTGCTACCTAAGACAAAAGCAGAAAAGTTTTCTCCCAAAAAGTGTACCATTGGGCAGGGCGTGGTGGATCATGCCTGTAATCCCAGCACTTTGGGAGGCCAAGGCAGGATGACCACTTGAGCCCGAGAGTTCAAGACCAACCTGGACAACATAAGGAGATCCCATCCCAACAAAAATAATCAAAATAATAAATAGCCAAGGGTAGTGACACATGTCTGTAGTTCCAACTAGTCAGAAGGCCACAGTGGGAGGATCACTTGAGGCCAGGAGGCCAAGGCTGCAGTAAGCCATGATCACACCACTGCACTACACCCTGGGCAACAGAGCGAGATCCTGACTCCAAAAAAAAAAAGTATACCATTGGACAAAGCTATCCAACAGGGTATCCTCCCTTTTAAAACTCACAGACCCCTTTGAAAATCCAAGAAAAAGTTATGACCAATTTTCTGAGAAATAAATACATATAAAGAAGCATCGCAAACATGTAATATGTGAGTTTCAGGATTTCACATATTCCTGGAGTTTACTCATGGAACCCAGGTTAAAACTCCTGCCCAAAACCCATGTTAAAACTCTTGCTCATGGCTTTGGAATAGGTTCAACTGCCCAGGGAGGTAACTGTTTGTCATTTTTTTGCTGCTTGCGTCTGCACAGTGGCTCAAGAAGGTGAACAGCGGACAGAAAACATTTGACTCTATTAACTGGTTTCAAATGGCTGGAGTTGCTATCAGTCTCCTACACTAGACTCCATTTCTCCTCCTTAATTATCATTAAGGACAAAGCTTGAGATAACACCTTCCTCCTTCCACACACAATCTTATCCTCCTTCTCAGAACCTAATTTCCCCTTACCAGGAAGGCCACATACACAGGCAGACTCACTCTCTAACACACAATCAATTGCTGCACTCCCTACTTTTTCTTTTGTGGAAAACTTGCCTTTACTCAGTATTTACTGCTGGTTAAATACACAGACTGGGCCAGGTGCACTGGCTCACACTTGTAATCCCAGCACTTTGAGAGGTCAAGGCAGGAAGATCACCTGAGATCAGGAGTTCGAGACCAGCCTGGCCAACATGGAGAAACCTCATCTCTACTAAAAATACAAAAATTAGCTGGGCATGATGGTGCATTTGTAATCCCAGCTACTCGGGAGGCTGAGGCAGGAGAATCAATTGAACCTGAGAGGTAGAGGTTGTGATGAGCCGAGATCGAGCCACTGCACTCCAGCCTGGGTGACAAGAGCAAAACTCCATCTCAAAATAAATAAATAAATAAATAAATAACGACACAGATTGGATTTTTAACTGTGTGCCTCCCATCGTGCAGTTTTCCTGGTACATCCAGGGAGCATCAAAGGATCACCGCGAAGCTGTCTGCCAAGGTCCTTTCAGGTCACAGGTGTATCTCCAGGCCTTGGCAATGAGAATACGCATATTCTTGGCTAATCTAGGCCAGGCATGGTGGCTCATGCCTGTAATCCCAGCACATTGGGAGGCTGAGGCTCAGGAGTTCTCAACCAGCCTAGGCAACACGGCAAAACCCCATTCCTACAGAAAATATGAAAATGAGCCAGCCATGGTGGTGTGTGCCTGTAGTCCCAGCTACTTTGGAGGCTGAGGTAGAAGGATGACTTGAGCCTAGGAGGCAGAGGTTGCAGTGAGCCAACATCATGCCACTGCACTCCAGCCTGGGCAACCAGACCTGTGTCCATTAAAAAAAAAAAATTTTCTTGTCTAATCTGTAATATGTTCACCCTCCAAAATCAGTTGAATTCCCTCCTTAGCCCCCTTTTGTAATTTTTATTGTCTGATTAACGCAATCAAAACACACTTTTAACAAGCTAGTATGTTTTTTTTTTTAGACACAAAGGCCTTCTCTTACTAGGTGAAAGTCGGGATGAGCCTGATCTCCTAATTGTTGATAACAGTGATCGGGGTCAGGACAGGTCACCCTAAAATATAGCACCTTAGCATATTGAAGAAAACAGCAGGATCAGAAAGTTTACTCTAGCTTTTGATAACCTTCTCCTAAAGCAGGTCATAAAATCTAGGAAGGATTTTCTGACCTTTCCCTGAGGCAGTTCATAAAACCTTCATATGATTGTCAGGAAACAATAATTTTTTAAAAAGACCCTCATATGAGAAAGACCTTCCCTATTTCTGGAAGAAAAAAACATCCTTATCTCTGAAGATGAAGGACAGAGAGAAGGATCTGAATGAACAGGCCTTGATAAGCCTCCCCAGTCTATTGCATTAAATCATACCCCTCATCATCCAATCATAATTCTCCATGACTGTCCACTCTTCATCAAACATAGCATAAAAATATACAAGTTTGGCCAAGCGTGGTGACTCATTCCTGTAATCCCAGCACACTGGGAGGCCAAACTGGGCAGATTACTTGAGGTCAGGAGTTTGAGACCAGCCTGACCAACACGGAGAAACCCCGTCTCTACTTAAAAAAATCCAGAATTAGCAGGGCATCGTGGCGCATGCCTATAATCCCAGCTACTTGGGAGGCTGAGGAAGGAGAATCGCTTGAGGTTTCAGTGAGCCAAGATCATACCATTGCACTCCAGCCTGGGCAACAAGAGCGAAACTCTGTGTCAAAAATATATTTGTATGTGTGTGTACACATTTAAGCATTCCTTCATGTCTTCATTGCTTTATGAAGGCTCTCGTGTCACATACAACTAAGAATCAATAAATCTGAATGCTTTTCTCTTATTAATCTGTCAGTTTTCCTTTCAGACCCAGCCAGGGACCCTGGGTCAGGGAAAAGTTTTTCCTCCCCTACACTAATTTACCAAACTGTATATACAAAGTAGTTGAAACACATCTAGTTTACTGTTGGGTGCACAGGATTTGTGGGACGTCAATTAACCAACCAAGAAGAAATAATTTGCTCACTTAAGAAATGTTTATGAAGGCCAGGTGTACTCCCTCCTGCCTATAATCCCAATACTTTGGGAGGCAGAGAAGGGAGGATCGCTTGAGGCCAGGAGTTCAAGACCAGCCTGGGTAACATAGCAAGACCCCATCTCTTAAAAAATTAAAAATTAGCTGGGCATGGTAGCACACACCTATAGTCCCAGCTACTGAGAAGGTTATGGCAGGAGGATTACTTGAGCTCAGGAGTTTGAGGCTGTAGTGAGCTTTGATTGTGACACTGCATTCCAGCCTGGATGACAGCGAGACTCTTTCTCAAAAACTAGCTGGGTGTGGTGGGGTACCTGTAATCCCAGCTACTCAGGAGGCTGAGACAGGAGAATCACTTGAACCCATGAGGCTGAGGCTGCATTGAGCCGAAATCGTGCCACTACACTCCAGCCTAGGTGACAGAGTGAGTCTGTCTCCAAAAAAAAAGGAAATATTTATGTGTCTCCTACTCTATGCCCTCTATGCTACACTTCTATTATTAGTCTGGAAGCATAGGAGGGGGTAGAGGTGACAGATAATGACCCTCGTCAATAGAGATAACATTGTTCTGAAAAATGACACAAAGTAGAGGCTTGAACAACCTAATTTCAGATAATGAAAAATGATATTTAAAAACAAATAATTGTAGAAAGCCCGATGTCATGATATTGACTACAATCCAGGTAACCTTAGGTTTGAAAAGTAACAAGACCTTACCAGGGAGGTGACATATGAGTGAAATCTGATTGACAGTGAGAAGCAGCGATGCCAAAACCTGAGAACAGAGCTTTCAAGGCAGTGTGAACAGCGAAGGGAAAATTCTAACGTAGGGAGGAGAAAGGCAATTCATCAAGAAACAGAAAGATGGGTCTGTGTAATTGCAACAGACTGAGCCAGTGGGAAAGTATAGAGAGAAAGGGCTGTTTTTCTGTTGTTGTTTTTGTTTTTCCTTCGTAGGAAGAGTAAGGGAATTTGGATTTTTTAGTTTTTTTTGAGACAGAGTTTCACTCTGTCACCCAAGCTAGAGTACAGTGGTGCAATCTCACCTCACTGCAACCTTGGCCACCCAGGTTCAAGTGATTCTCCCGCCTCAGCCTCCTGAGTAGCTGGGATTACAGGCATGTGCCACCCAGCTAATTTTTGTATTTTTAGTAGAGATGGGGTTTCACCATGTTGGCTGGGCTGGTCTTGAGCTCCTGACCTCAAGTGATCCACCTGCCTCAGCCTCCCAAAGTGCTGGGATTACAGGCGTGAGCCACTGTGGCCCACTGGAATTTGGATTTTAAACTCCAAAAAAGGAATGGAGAATTTGAAGCAGAGGGTAGCATAATCCTATTTGCATCGTGAAAAATTTACAACGCATAGTTGCCATATGCAAATAGATTGTAATAGGGTAGGAGCAAAACAGGAAATGAGAGAAAACTAAATTGAAGTACAGTACTCTAAAGAAAAAGAGTATTATTCCTTATGTAATTTTTGAAAATTGATTGTTGTTGGCATCTTAACAATTCAAATCCTAACGACAAAAATCATTACCAAATCACAGCACTATAAAGATTAAAAGCTCAAGCTGGCACGACTGTCTAATGAAATGCTGTTGAATATCAAATCTAAAGAAGGGACCCTTTTTGCATCACCTTGCCCACAAAGTGTTCTTTGCAGTTCTTTGGAGCATTTAATTTTTAGATGCAGACAATTACCTAAAGCTAAGGGCTGCTTCTAAGGTTTTATTGCTTGATTCATTTGAAATAAAATATGCATAACGTAATATTTCAGTTGTGTTTTGCCTACAGCACTGAAGCTTTAAATAACAGTAGATTGGTTATAATATTATATAATTAGATAAATAAAATGGAAAAAAGAAAATTAAAAAGGCAAGACTGTGCCCATATGACCCAAAGACCTATTATTCATTCAGCACATCTGGGTATCTGAATGTTCAAGATTCGTAGCTTGAGCTCTTGCTCTAGAATGTTTGTTTTTGCCTCTTCTTCCACTTTCAGCAGAAATATCCCCACTTTTATAATCATTTACTGTCCAGACTAACCCATCCTGTTTTAGGGGTTTTTCTGAGTGCTGGTAGGGTAGCTGCAGATCCAGAATTCTGGTAATTTTTTTTCTTCTTTTTAGGAGACAGGGTCCCACTCTTGTCACCCAGGCTGGAGTGCAGCGGCACAATCATAGCTCACTGCAGCCTCAAACTCCTGGGCTCAAGTGATCCTCCTGCCCCAGCCTCCTAAGTAGCTGAAACTACAAGCATGAGCCACCACACCTGGCTAATTTTTTTATTTTTTTTTTCAGAGATGGAATCTTGCTGTTTGCCCAAGCTGGTCTCAAACCCCCAGCCTCTAGCAATCTTCCCACTTCTGCCTCCCAAAGTGCTGGGACAACAAGCATGAGCGACTGCACTCAACCTTTGATGGCTATTAATGTTTAAGATATTTATCTGTCCTGATAATCAGAGGATTTGGAACCCCAAGTTATGATGCAAAGTCATAATTGTTATTCTAATGGAGAAATTTTGAACACCACTGAAAATTCTAGAAGCACAGTGATGTGGGCAGGTCCCAGGCATGGCACAGATCTCACCAAAGAAGTCCCACCCATCACCGTGGAAAGTTATCGGTGTCAATCACCGTCTTCATCACTGTCATTCACACACATGGAAGATGTTCAATATTTTTTAATGTGGATCACCTAGAGGAGAATCAACCAGCAAATACCACTGACTTCTTCTTCCACAGAAGTTTAAAACATGCTATCATTGAAATGTAATGACTCCTTCCTCTCACCTTCTTCTTTTTCACAGATCCTCTTTCTAAAATCTCAATTCCTACTATGCCGAACAGCAAAAGGTACATATTCAGCAATGTAAACAGTTTTAGCTAATTTACTAGCAATTTTCAGCAGATTTGACCAGCCCAGATTTTTATAAATTCCCTGTCTCTGATGATATATAAGGAAAATCAAAATATGTTGAGACACTGGCCTTGTCATTGCTTAATGAATACCACACAAAAGGAATATCCTGAGGTACTTTTTTCTCAGTAATCAATAGGCCCACTCTCCATTCTTTTATTAATCCATTCTGCATGAAGAATTAGAAATTGCAGATTAAGGCTTTCAAGTATCTGTACTCATTTTCCAACCTGTTCTATTTGGGATGCGTTTCTTACAGACATTAAGCAACTGTCATTTGTCCTGGCATTTCACCAGCTCCCTGCAAATAAGTTATCTGCTGACATGCCCATCTCTTATGTAATGTATGAAGAGAACCACAAGCTTGTATTTCAATGAGACATAAAAAGCTTGAGAAAGCCCAGCAAAGCATAGTGAGCAAAGAAAAACTTAATTAGCTCAAGTGATAAGGACTGAGGCAAACACGCCAATTTGCCAACTCCACCAAGATCTGGTTTTCAGAACAGGATTCAGTGGCTATGTCACCTGTACTCAACTTTGCACTTCTAAGCTACATTTGTGACTGTAGATCATCACAGGCCTTCAGAGCCAGGGTTGAGATGGGTTTGATGACAGTGAAGGGCATTCGGACAGGAATGTACAGTAAGAAAAGGTTCATTTTTTTCAGCTTCATAGCACAAGTAAGGGAGTTTGGAGTTTTAGGGGTGATGGTTAGGGGTTCTGAGACAGTGTCTCACTCTGTCATCCAGGCTGGAGTGCAGTGGTGCAATCTCAGCTCACTGCAACCTCCATGTCCCAGTCTCAACCACTCCTCCCAACTCAGCCTCTCAAGTAGCTGAAACTACTAATGCATGCCACCATACCCAGCTAATTTTTGTATTTTTTGTAGAGATCGGGTTTCACTATGTTGCCCAGGCTGGTCTCAAACCCCTGGGCTCAAGCAATCCTCCTCCCTCGGCCTCCCAAAGTGCTCGGATTACAGACGTGAGCCACTGTGCCAAGTTTGCATTTTAAATTCAAGGAAAACCAAAAGAAAGTCTGAAGCAGAGGATGGCAAAAGCCTATTTGTGTTATTGTATCACACAAACAGATTTTCTACTAGGAAAGGAGGCTGTTGCCTCCTACACAGGAGCAGCTGAGAAGACACACCAGGCAGATAGCAGAGTTGGTCCTAACCGGGACGTCCAAGTGCAGGTCTGGGCCAGTCAGTGAGATCACAAGAGGTGTCAATGCGGTTCTTTTTGGGATGAAAGGCTTTCTTCTGCTAACCATGCAGCAATCTCATGAATCACCAATCATAAAACATTTGTATTTTGGTCTGAAGTAAACCCTTTGCAGTACCTCTGACACAGCACCTGCCTCACTAAGTGAGCGTGTCTTAGGGGCAGGCTAACAGGAGTAAACATGGCACTCTAGATTTAAAATCTAATGAACGGTTGCGTCAGAAGCCTTCCTGGAAAAGACAGATTCAGCGGGTGGCTTCAAGCTCCCAAGACAGAATTCCAAGACAGCCATGTGGTCCCGTCTTGATTCCCATCTGTGAAATCTGCATCTTAAAAATAAGTTGCTCCTCTCCTTTCCCTTTCCTTTGGGGACAGCAGCACTGAAGTCATTGGAGGGAAGAAGGGAGGAGGTGCCAAAATGGTGAGTTGTGATAATAGAGTGTGGTCAGGTGATCGGGATCATACAGGGGTGTGTGTAAGCAAATTGATATATTTGGATTAATGGGAGCCAGGTTTCTCACTGTTGAACAAGGAACTTACAAATATATAAAGTTGAGAAGACATAAAGAATTCAGGTGTTGCAGTGGAATGGGGTTGAAGGAAACAATGTATACAGTGGTCCATTTCCAAGACAAAGTGCCTTAAACTGGCTTAAGTCAGCAAACTACAAAAAAAAAACAGGACATCCCAGGCCTCTGCTTGGATAGGCGACACTTGCTTGTCACCTCCCCTACCCCACCCCACCGCCCCGCTTAGTTGCCCTCACCAGAACCAAAGAAGTTTAGTCTAAGAAGAAAATTCACTAGCCTGCAAAATAGCTCGTTTTGTCTGTTCTTATCAGACTGCCAGCTACTTAGGTCATAAGTCAAATACTTACAGAGCCCCTGAGCTAACTAGAATTGCGATACATTGTGGGCTGCAACAAAACGCAACAAGACAACCCCAAAATAAAAACACCTAAAGCCTCAACCCAACAACCGATAGGCAATGTCCAGGAAGATTGTGACCCCATAGTACTCAGTCTATGAGGAACCAGCGGAGAGACCTGTGCACTAGGGGATAAATTGCTTGACTGCACTGAGTGTGCTACCCATCAGACACCCCATCTTGCAAGACTGTCATTAAAAGTCTCACTTTCACTGTTCTCCAGTTCTCTGAGTCCAATTTTTTGGGTTTGGATGGGTGAGTTTGTTTCTCTCAGGGTGACTGAGCGAAAACTCATGGCTTGTAATTTAAAGAAACAGATGGAGACAGGTGTGCCCTAATCCCCCTGAACCGCCATGATTTTTAGTTCCAAAGTTTCAGTTATGTGCAGTCAACCACAGTGGGAAAACAGGTGAGTACAGTACAGTAAGGTATTTTGAGAGAGAGACAGAGAGAGAGAGAAACACCACATCCGTATAACTTTTGGGTAGTTTTTGGTTGTTGTTTTTAGTTTTTAAATTGCAACACCTGTGTATGGTGGCTCACATCTGTAATCCCAGCACTTTGGGAGGCTGAGGCAGGCGGATCACTTCAGGTCAGGAGTTCAAGACCATCCTGACCAATATAGTGAAACCCCATCTCTACATAAAAAAAAAAAAAAAAAAAAAAAAAATTAGCCCATGGTGGCACAGGCCTGTGATCCCAGCTACCTGGGAGGCTGAAGCAGAAGAATCGCTTGAACTCGGAGGGCGGAGGTTTTATGAGCCAAAATCTGTGCCACTGCACTCCAGCCTGAGAGACAGAGGGAGACTCCGTCTCAAAAAACTAAATTAAAATAAATTGCAACACCTGAAATGCCTAAAAACATAATAAGGAAATGGGTTTCCCCACTATTTCTGAGAAGAGCAAGCATCTACAGTAGTTTCCGGACGCCTAAAGTGATGAAGCAGCGCCAGAAACAGGGATGACTGGGTTCTTTTTCCAGCTGTCTCTAATTGATCTGGAGAGTAGGAGGCCACTCAGTGTATACAGCTGAGTGCACGCGGGAACACGGTGAAGAGAGAAATGGGGCTGCGGGGCATTAAGTCCATCTGTCCAAGCGGGGGGTGGTTTAGACTCGGGGCTTCTGTGTTGAAGTGAACACCAGCGAGACACACCATTCAGCCCGGGCCGGGGTCAGCGTTCCCGGGCTACGGGAAGGTGGGAGGTGGCAGTCCTGACTGGCGGCATTTCCTTGCCCTGGGCCCTACTGCCGGGGACGCCGACCAGCGGCAGCAGGGGCTTCCTGGGGGTCCCCTCCGCGAGGAGGGCAATGTCTGGGCTCGTTGTGGGCCCAAGGGTACCTGAGCCCCCTTCCTCCAAGACCACCCCTCCAAACCCGCCTGCATGCCCGAGGAGGGGACCTGACTCCTGAGGCGAAGGCCCCCGGGGCTAGCGCTGTCCTCTGCGGGCCACTCACCAGGCTGAGGGGTCCTCCTAGTGCTTCTTGAGACCCTGGGGTGAAGAGCGGCTGAGGAAGGCGCACTTTGGCGCCACAGGGCACGTAGACGGGAAGCCGTGGGGTTCCCGCGCAGCCGCAGAGAAGGCGGCCCAGCCAGACCTGCAGGGCACATCAATTTCATTACAGGATATTGTTAGCATTGTCCTGTTTTATGATTAGTTGTTGTTGTTCATCTCTTATTTAATTGTGCCTCGTTTAAACACTTTATCGAGGCGAGGCAGGCAGATCACCTGACGTTGGGAGTATGTATGCATAGGGAAAAACCACAATATATATATAGGGTTTGCTACCATCTGTGGTTTCAGGCATGCACGGGGAGCCTTGGAACGTGTTCCCTACAGATTATAGGGGAACCACAGTTGATACATATATATATATATATATATAAACATGTGAGTCCATATATATACACACATGCCTGGATTTTTTTTTTTTTCTAGCTGATTCTAATTCTGGGGCAGGAAAAATATAAGATGGCATCTTTGGGTGCCAGAAAGTTAAGAAGTGCTCAAGTTAAAAAAAGGGGGGGCAGGGGCAGACATGTGAAAGGGATAGAGGAACCAACCTAAAAAAGCTCCCAATGGGCCAGGTGCAGTGGCTCACCCTATAATCCCAGCACTTTGGGAGGTTGAGGCGGGCAGATCATAAGGTCAGGAGTTTGAGACCAGCCTGGCCGACATAGTGAACCCTCTTTTCCCCCCGTCTCTGCTAAAAATACAAAAATTAGCTGAGAGAATCACTTGAACCCGGGAGGCGGAGGTTGCAGTGACCCAAGATCCCACCATTGCACTCCAGGCTGGGTGACAGTGTGAGACTCTGTCTCAAAAATATATAAATTTTAAAAAAAGCTCCCAATGTCCAAAGCTAGAACAATTAGGGCAATAAAACAGACAACAGGAGCAGTGGGTTATAACCCAAAGATTAAAATAAATAATAAATACCTATAAGTAGGTGACTGGACACATAAATAAGTGGGAGAGAAGGGACAAATCTTTTTTACAGGAGAATATTAAATAATAAATGTAGAAGAATGAGAGGAATAGAAAAGTATCATTAGAACTCCACAGTAATTATTGCTGCAGGCAAACTTCATTGATGAATGCTAAAATTAGCAGCCAAAACTTTAAGGACACATAGAATATTTGCATCGGAATGGGGAAAATGGTAACTTTACAGAGCAGAAATGTGGCAGACACCACCTTAGCCAAGTAATCAAGCCAGACATCACTGGTATGAGTCAAGTACTCATTACCTCTTCAGTATTCATCCTAAAAGCCCATCTCATGAAATATTAGACAAACACGCATTGGGTCTACAAAAGACCTGACTGGTTCTCTTTAAAAGTGTCAAAGTCATGAAAAACAAAGACAGAGATACCATAAAAGACTGAAGCACACTAAGGAGACATGACAACTAAAATGCAACGTGGTATCCTGGGTTCCGTTCTGGAACAGAACAAGGACATTAGTGGAAAAGCTAGTCAAATCTGAATAAGGTTCGTAGGTTACTTATAGTATTGCTCTAGGCCAGGCGCAGTGGCTCACCCCTGTAATCCCAGCACTTTGGGAGGCGAGGCAGGCAGATCACCTGAGGTTGGGAGTTCGAGACAAGCCTGACCAACATAGAGAAACCTTGTCTCTACTAAAAGTACAAAACTAGCTGGGCATGGTGGCCGCATACCTGTAATCCCAGCTACTCAAGAGGCTGAGGCAGGAGAATCACTTGAACCTGGGAGGCGGAGGTTGCAGTCAGCTGAGATCATGTCATTGCACTCCAGCCTGGTTGACAGAGTGAGACTCCATCTCAAAAAAAAAAAAAAAAAAGTGTTGCTCTAATGTTAATTTCTTTTTTTTTTTTTTTTTTTTTTTGAGACAGAGTCTCACTCCGTCACCAGGTGCCAGGCTGGAGTGCAGTGGCGCAACCTCGGCTCACTGCAACTTCTGCCTCCCGGGTTCAAGCAATTCTCCTGCCTCAGCCTCCCAAGTAGCTGGGACTACAGGCGTGCACCACCACGCCCAGCTAATTTTTTTGTATTTTTAGTAGAGACGGGGTTTCACCATGTTGTCCAGGATGGTCTCGATCTCTTGACCTCGTGATCCGCCCGCCTCAGCCTCCCAAAGTGCTGGGATTACAGGCGTGAGCCACCACGCCCGGCCAATGTTAATTTCTTAATTTTGATCATTCTGTCATTGTTATGTAAGATGTCAACATTAAGGGAAACTGGGTAAAGATTAAATTGGAATTTCCTGTACTAACTTTGCAATTCTTCTGTATGTTTAAAATTACTTTGAAATAAAAAGTTTTTTTAAATGACTAGAAAAACAAGCCACTGCCTCAGTATTTTACAACAAGCACATATACACACACTGAAAAACAAGCCACTACCTCAGCATTTTACAGTAAGCACACACACACCCTCACAAAACCTTTGTTTTGGCTGTTCAAGCACTATTTCTTGTCACTCTGTAGTATTTTATCTCGTATTATTATTTTTATTTTTTGTAGAGACAATTAGCCAGGCGTGGTGGCACGCTCCTGTAGTCCCAGCTATTCAAGAGGCTGAGGCAGGGTAATCGCTTGAACCCAGGTGGCAGAGGTTGCAATGAGCCGGGATCGCACCACTGCACTCCAGCCTGGCAACAGAGCAAGACTCCATCTCAAAAACAAAAAAACAAATGTAACCACACTAATGAGAGATGTGATGGTGAGGGAGGCTGTGCATTTGTGAGGGATGGAGATTTTAGGGAACTCTATGCTTTCTGCTTAAGCTTCCTGTGAACCTGAAACTGCTTTTAAAAATAAAGTATATTTTTTAAAAATTGACCCTGGGTAGGCCATGCACCGTAGCTCATGCCTATAATTCCAGCACTTTGGGAGGCCGAGGCAGGCAGATCACCTGAGGTCAGGGGTTTGAGACCAGCCTGGCCAACATACTGAAACACCGTCTGTACCAAAAGTACAAAAAGTAGCTGGTGTGGTGGCGTAATCCCAGCTACTCAGGAGGCTGAGGCAGGAGAGTCAGTTAAAACTGGGAGTTAGAGGTTGCAGTGAGCCGAGATCAAGCCACTGCACTTCAGCCTGGGCAACAAGAGCAAAACTCCATTTCAAAAAAAAAAAAATGACTCAGAGTAGTAAGTGAAGAAAATTTACCAATAAAAGAAAGAACTTAATCTTTTTAAAATTATACATTTACTGAGACACAAAATTTGATGTATCACACATATTCAAAAAGCTTTGTTTATATAAGTACACTTAATAATTATATTTCTATGAGGTAGCAGCTTTTATAATTGCTACTTTACAGATAAGGAAACAGATTCAGCGAGGATAAGTAACTTGAAGGCAGAAACACATGGGTGGTTCTTGCTTTCTGGGAAAACAAAAGATGGAAGTGTCCTTAAAAAATTAACTCTTGGCCAGGTGTGGTGGCTCATGCCTGTAACCTCAGCACTACGAGGTGGACCGCTTGAGCATAGCAGCTCAAGAAAAGGCTGGGCAACCTGGTGAAACCCTATCTGTACAAAAAAAAAATTAATTTTAAAAATTAGCTGAGCATGTTAATGCACACCTGTAGTCCCAACTACTCTGGAGGCTGAGGTGGGAGGATCACCTGAGCCCAGAAAGGTCAAGGTTGCAGTGAAGCATGATCATGCCGCTGTATTCAGCCTGGGCAACCTACTGAGATCGTGTTGCAACAAAAAATAAATAAAATTAGCTGGGCATGATGATATGTGCCTGCAGCCTCAGTTACTTGGGAAGCTGAGGTCGGAGAGTCGCTGAAGCACAGGAGCTCAAGACTGCAGTGCACTATGATCACGGCACTACACTCCAGCCTGGGCAACAGAGTGAGACTTCATCACACACACACAAAAAAGAAGCCAGAAAGAAAGGAGAAAAGGGGGAAAAAAGGAAAGGGGAAGGGAAAGGGGGAAAGAAAAGAAAGAAAGAGAGAAAGAAAGAAAGAGAGAAAGGAAGGAAGGAAGGAAAAGAAAGAAAGGGAAGGAAAGAAGAAAGAAAAGAAAAAGGGAGAAAGGGAGAGAGGAAGGGAGGGAGGAACAGAGGGAGGGAGAGAGAAACAAAGGAAGGAAGGAAAGAAAGAAGGAAGGAAGGAAATAGCTCAAATTGGGGGCATTAGAGTCCTACTCATAATAAGCACCTTGAAATTTTTTATTCCTTATGCTAAATTATAATACTAACCAGAATGTTAAAGTACATGGAAGTACTATAGTCTCAACAGAAAATTACATTGTTTTTCATGGATTCAGAATGTAATTCTTTTCATATAGTGTTACCTTAAACTTGAGCTTTATATAGATTTGTAATGCAAGTACTCAAAAAGGAAACTGTATTTCAAAAGAACCCCAATTTTATGCTAATATAAGAAAGCATCTACTAATTAGTTTACATTATCAACATTTGTCTCAAAGCAAACTTGATCTATACGGTATTTGTTCAAAACTAATCATGGAAAAACCTCAAGTCATTAGAAGATACACTGAATTACAAAGAATGTTCCCTTTGCATTTGACATTTAGAAAATGTAAATATAAGCTAAGATCACAGCAAAGAGTAGATAACCTTAACCAAGGATACTCCGTACCCCCTCCCCAGGGTTCTGGCAAATCTAGGGTTAAGGCAAAGGGTAAGGTTAGGGAGAGTGGATCAAGTGCTCTTAATGAAAAGCAACTCTTTAATCAGTGGTAAATAAAAAGACACGGGCAGGGAATGGTAGCTCACACCTGTAATCCCAGCACTTTGAGAGATCAAGATGGAAGAACTGCTTGAGCGCAGGAGTTTGAGACCAGCCCAGGTAACGCAGTGAGACCTACATCACCACAAATAATAATAATAATAATAATAATAATAATCTGCTTGGCATGGTGGCATGTGTCTGTAGGCTGAAATATCACTTTAATCCAGGATTTCAAGGCTGCAGTAAGCTATGATCACGGATCACACCACTACACTCTAACCTGGGCAAGAGAACAAGACCTTGTCACACACACAAAAACTGAACAGAATGGGAAAAAGGAAAGAAAAAGACTGACTCTGCCTCCCCTTGTTCTTATGTTATGGTGGCTTCCTATTACCAGTAAAATAATACCAAAGTCCTCAGGATGTTGTGCTCGTCCTTCTGTCACCGATTCTCTAGCCTGCATTTTCAGGCATGATTCTCTATGTTCCAACTTGACAGAATCACTCAGATTCTCAGGCTCATTCTCAGCTTTCTGGCCTCAGTGCCATTGCTCACATATTCTCTCATCTTAAAACGTCCCATGCAAGATCAAATGCAAAGGCCACTGTGGGTGAAAAGCTTTCCCAGATCATATTTCATTCTCCAAATTGAAATTTAGCTCTCCTCTCTCTTCCTGTATTACCAATTCATTTTATACACAGGTAAGAGCGCTTACTGCATTCTGCCTGGTGCTACAATTAGCTGAGACTGTTGTATCTGCTTTTCAGGGTTGTAATCTAAGGGCAGAGACCACATCGTATTCATTAGTCATATTGTGACTAATCCTGGAGTCATAAACTCACTGTTGGAAGGAAACTTAAAAAGCTATTAGCAAATGTCATAAGGTGTCAAGAAATGTTTTAGCCAGGCATGGTGCCAGGTGCCTGTAATCCTCACTACTCAGGAGGCTGAGGCGGGGAGTATTGCTTGAACCTGGGAGGCAGAGATTGCAGTGAGCCAAGATTGTGCCACTGTACTCCAGCCTGGGTGACAGAATGAGACTCATCTCAAAAAAACAAAGAAAATGTTTAATGCAAGAATGATGGAGTGAAGGTTTAGGGGAAAGGCTAGGAAATGCAAATTAGAAAGAACAATTATAATTTTAAAATATTTATTAAGAACTTATGTGCAGCCAGGCATCGTGGCTCATGCCTGTAATCCCAGCACTTTGGAAGGCTGAAGCAGGGAGAACCCAAGGTCAGGAGTCTGTAGACCAGCCTGGCCAACACAGTAAAACCCTGTCTCTAAAAAATACAAAAGCCAGGCATGGCAGCACATGCCTGTAGTCCTAGCTACTCGGAAGGCTGAGGCGGGAGAATCGCTTGAACCTGGGAGGCGGAGGTTGCAGCAAGCCGAGAGTTCGCCACTGCACACTCACCAGTCCAGGTGACAGTGCAAGACTCAGCCTCAAAATAGAAAGGAACTTATGTGCCACACAATTCCAAGCCCTTTACATATACTATCTCATTTAATTTGTACAATTCCATAAGGTAGGATTGTTATCATTTGCCCAAGGTGGTGCAGCTAAGGCATGATGGAGCCAGAATTCAAACCCGAGCAGTCTGACTCTAGTATCTATGCTTGTCAGTAACATAAAGTTTAGTTAAGGGGCATTTCACACAGAGAGAAGGAACCTACAGGAAGTGTGTAAAATATACTTTCCATCCTGCTGATCTTTGGATACCCACAGAGTACACTGGGTGCGATTACCTTGAAGTTAACATCATTACCCAAAATGGTTAACATTCACATAATGTTATAAAATATTCATATAATTTCCTCAGAAAGCACCTTCCTGTGATTTTTAATGCAAATTCCCAATGAAAGCAATATATTTAGCAACTGACCCAAGCTTCACAGCCACAATGCAGAAAACTCAGTGAATTTAATCAAAAGCATATACTCAGTGGTCAGGGCCTCTTGAGGAATACTTGCTAGAAAAATCACATGTAGTTTTCATTTTCTATCATCTGGCCCTAAAGTGGCCCTCATTTTTTTCTGCTTAGGAAAAATTCAAAACAAGCTGCCCAGAGGAACAATTTGTAAAAGGACTATTTTTTTTATAACTTCAATGCTAAATTTTTCAAATTTTCCCATTTCAATCAAAGCTCAATAAAATATTTATAAATGACTGAGGCTAATAGTTTATTCCTTTTCAATTTTTAACTAGAATGGAATAACACCAAGTATTGATGTCATGTACATTCTCTGTGGCCACAACACAGAAGAGTTGCTAAATCTATTTGACTTTAGGAAACGTGTGGATCAGTTCAAGTTTCTAAAACCTCCGTAAACAGCCCAGTGTAATCAGAGGGCAAACTCTTAAAGTTGATCATGGAAGTGCCATGGAAACTAGTATAAGAAGTGTTTGACAAGGAAGCGAAGTATGTTCTTGGTTCCTCTCTTTTTATTTTTTTTGAGACGGAGTCTTCCCCCGTCACCCAGGATAGAGTACAATGACGCAATCTCAGCTCACTGCCACCTCAGCCTCCTGAGTTACTGGGATTGCAGGCGCCTGCCACCACACCCAGCTAATTGTTTTATTTTTAGTAGAGACAGGGTTTCCATGTTGGCCAAGCTGATCTCGAACTCCTGACCTTGTGATCTGCCTGCCTTGGCCTCCAAAAGTGCGGGGATTACAGACATGAGCCGCCACGCCCAGCCTTCAATTCCTCTTTAATTAAACACACAAACACACAGACACACACAGTCTCTCTCTCTCTCTCTCTCTCTTTTCCTGGCCTCCCTGCCCACCACTTCATTGAGAATTTTCTGGAAACAGCATTCACAATGTAGTCTAAATAACTGTTTCCATTCTGAGTTCATTCTCTTTCTTGCAATAGCGTCTTTCATTGAGTGGTCTCACAGTATTTCTTGGAAAACCAAATCCTGTGCCTATCATTTGTATTACAAATTACAAATACCAAAACTGATTTATGACTTAAAGATATGCCCTTCCTGCATTTTAACAGCAGGAAAAAAAATACTTTGTTAGAGTCTAATGCTTAAGGCCCTGGAATTTCAGCATCAGTTGGCAGACAACAGAAAATATCTGGGGAGATCCAAACATTTCATCCTTCATGATTAATCACGTAGATGAGCATCTCACTCTCTCATATTAAGCCAGTCCTGCTCCTTATTTTTCATGAAACCTCAAAAGCCTTGAGTCCTGGTGTTTTCTTTGGTTAACTGGAAATGTGAGGTCACATAAAAAGAAAGTAGGTGGAGAATCAGAAGCCTGAGGCTTAAGTCCAGGGTCACTTCTTGTCAGTAGCTCCAGCCTCAGTTTCCCCATCCTTGGACATTGTGTTGGTGGGCTCATTCATTTCTTCAACTCATACTGATAAAGCTTCAACTGTAAAATGAGAATGGCAATAATGCCATCTCACAGGGCTGTGATGAGTTTTTTGACACATGTAAACATTTGGCACAGTATCTGTGACATTCCATTCTTGCACTGCTATAAAGAAATACCTGAGGTCCAGGGCAATGGTTCATGCCTGTAATTCCAGCACTTTGAGAGGTCGAAGTGGGCTGATCACGAGGTCAGGAGATCAAGACTACCCTGGCCAACATGGTGAAACTCCATCTCTACTAAAAATACAAAAATTAGCCAGGCATGGTGGCACACACCTGTAGTCTCAGCTACTCGGGAGGCTGAGCCAGGAGAATCGCTTGAACCTGGGAGGTGGAGGTTGCAGTGAGCAGAGATCATGCCACTGCACTGCAGCCTTGTGATGGGGAAAGACTCCCTCTCAAAAAAAAAAAAAAAAAACAGTACCTGAGACGGGGTAATTACTAAAGAAAAGAAGGTTGACTGACTCATGGTTCTGCAGGTTGCACAGGAAGCATGGCAGCATCTACTTTTGGGGAGGCCTCAGGAAACTTACAATCATGGCAGAAGGTGAAGGGGAAACAGGCTCATCTTACATGGCAGGAGCAGGAGGAAGAAAGTGACAGGGGAGGTGCCACACACTTTTAAACAACCAGATCTTGTGAGAACAGCAACAAAGGGACAGTGCTAAACCATTCATGAAGGATCCACTCCCATGACCCAACTACCTTCCACCAGGCCCTACCACCAATACTGGGATTACAATTGAACCTGAGATTTGGTGGGGACACAGATCCGAAGCACATCACTAATATTGTTAAATATCCCTAGTTGTATGAAATTTACTCTCTAAAGAAATTGTCCCACAACTTCCTTCTTGTTTACAAAAGCTTGCATTTACTCTACCCCAGGTTTTCATTACTCTCTCCCACCAAGATGACAAGACTCGAGATGTTTCCCCTTTCTCAAATTATGTAACACCTCTGACGCTTCATTTTCAATCAGGCTTAATAGGCTCTTATTTCAAACATTATTGATGTGAATGGTGCTACTTCCTGATAAATGAGCTGCCAGCACAGGGTATCCTGCCATGCCACGTAGCTGAGCACAAAGAAAGAAGTGTCATTCCACAGATCTCTGTTGGCACCTAGGACATGGTGGATGGCACCTGGCAGCCTCCTTTTTTCAGGCCACATTGCTTTGCTAGCCACTGATTGTCATCAAAGAATACACTCTAGTGTATTCTATGGTTTGCTTTTGCAAAGAAATTGTTTCTAAAATGGTCCAATTGGTTGATTTTCAAGCTATTGGCAAACAAATAGTGCAGATGGAATAATAGAACATTTTGGTGGCTCTCATATTTCTCTGGGATGAAATTAAGGAAAAGATTGTGTTTTGACTCATGTTTCAGAATGAGAGTTTCCAAGACCAAAGGGCAGACACACACATGACTTTACGATACTTTTTATAAGAATTTTGAGTGACTCCTTTGATTAACATTCACACTGAAAATTAAACATCATCTCTACCACAGAATCTATTCTACAATTGTTTAAAGCTTAAGCATTTAAGCTCCCAACTTCCCTTTCGTGTGAATATGTTACAGATGATCCCAAATAAATAGAATGGCCAGGAATGGAGAGCTTGAACCAAACAGTATGTTCAGCCATCAGTGAAACTTGAAAAAAAAGAGAAATAAAATAATGCATTTGATCAAACTCATTTCACAGAACATGGACAATCTTAAAGAGAGCAGTCAAAATCAGAAAGAAAAATATTCTTTTATTTTTTCTGTTGGATTTGGGACTCTCTAGCCAGGGAGTGTCTTTTCTACAAAGCTTCTCTGACCATATGAAGCTGTTGTCAAACTTAGACCCTGGAAGATCACTTGCCTCCAGCCATCCTGGCCTTGTTTTAGATCCTCTAACGCATTCAGCTTTTCCTCACCTCAGAGACTTCACATTTGCAGTTTGCTCAGTTGTAAACATCCTCCATGCCCACCTTCACCCATCTAACTACTGCTTATCCTCCACTTTCAACTTAAACATCACTCCCTCACCACATCATCTCCATCACAGCGTCCCCCACTCAGATTTCCTTCTCTCACCCCCTTAAATTTTCACTACTGCCCCACACCGCCTTCACAAGGCTCTTCGTACTCGTCATGATTTTCAGCACTGGTCTTCTCTGTGGCCTAGACAGTCTGTGAAGACTAAGACGAAGTCTTCTCCATCTTGGTGTCCTAACACTTAATACGAGGCTTGGCACATATTTAAGTACTCAATAAATGTTTATTTCATTTATTAACATATGAATGAATGCATCCAGGCATTAACATGTACTTTTTTTTTTTTTTTTTTTGAGACAAAGTCTCACTCTGCCACCAGGCGCCAGTCTGGAGTGCAGTGGCGCGACCTCGGCTCACTGCAACTTCTGCCTCCCGGGTTCAAGCAATTCTCCTGCCTCAGCCTCCCAAGTAGCTGGGACTACAGGCGCGCGCCACCACACCCAGCTAATTTTTGTATTTTTAGTAGAGACGGGGTTTCACTGTGTTGGCCAGGATGGTCTCGATCTCTTGACCTCGTGATCCACCCTCCTCGGCCTCCCAAAGTGCTGGGATTACAGGCGTGAGCCACCGCACCCGGCCAACATGTACTTTTAAAGATTAAATATGAATTGGAACCAGGAGATTGTTGCGTTAGAAATGTGACAGCATGGGGATTTTCCCAGCCTGTTCCACTGAGTATTCCATGTCTAGATGCCCAGGTATAGATGTGGCTTACAAGATGAATGTGAAACTAGAAGGCCCACCTTATGAACTCGGCTGTTTCCACATCAATCATCAAGACTAAGAAGTAAGTTGTTCTTTATTAAAGCACGTACGCCTGCAATTTGTCATTTTCTAAGGAACTGAAGGAATCAAAAAATGTATCTAAAAGAAAAACTAAAAGTCATACAAAATCAACCAAAAATTCTGTATTAGTCTGTTCTCATACTGTTATAAAGAACTATCTGAGACTGGGTAATTTATGAAGAAAATGTTTAATTGACTCACAGTTCCACAGGCTATACAGAAGCCAGGGCTGGGAGACCTCAGGAAACTTAAAAGCATGGCAGAAGGTGAAGGGGAAGCAAGCAGGTCTTCACATGGCCAGGAGGAGGGGTGGTGGGTGCTATATACTTGTATAGAAGCAGCACTTGGGGGATGGTGCTATGCCATTAGAAACTGTTTCCATGATCCAGTCAACTCCCACTAAGCCCCTCCTCTAACACTGAGGATTACAACTCAACATGAGATTTGGGTGGGGACACAGAGCCAAACCATAAAAAATATAAGTTTCAAACTAAGTAAACTGATCATCAGAGTTAGGTGGTAGATGAAGGGGATCTGTAAATAGCACTGATTTCCATGGGCACAGACTGCAAGTAAGCCCTTCTAGACTGTGTAACCAGACCACTGTGGAGAAGGAAACATCTCACCGGCGAGGGCCGGTTGGGGGAAATGAAAACATACAAAGAATTTGACCTAAAATTGGGCTAGTTACATTGCCTCTATATGGAGAGAGTGGTCAGAATACTTAAAAACTTATTCTAATGCCTTTTGCATTATGACTGTCAGTGGATATAGTAGCCAGGATAAGATGAACTACACTGTGATAGCAAATAAAACCTGAAAGCTTGGTGCTTAATAGAACACAAGTTTGTTTGGTTTTTTCCTCTCTCTTGTCGCATACCTCTTCTATCTGGGGGTCCCATCATCTTCTGGTTTAAAGTTTAACCAGAATATAGGGAGAAGAAAACAACCTGGAAGTAAAACAATTTACTTCCACATACATCCACTGAACAGACCTAGTCACAAGGTGAATATAACTGTTAGGACAACGGCAAACGTAGAGGAAAGCACAGATACAGGTGCATATTTACAGTTTCTTCCATGATGTATTTTGGTATTATCAAGCAATTTTGCTTTTTGACACATGGGTTTTGTTTTTTGTTTTTGTTTTTGAGACTGAGTTTCACTCTGTCACCCAGGCTGGAGTGCAGTGGTAAGATCTCAGCTCACCGCAACCTCCACCTCCCAGGTTCATGTGATTCTCCTGCCTCAGCCTTCCAAGCAGCCGAGATTACAGGCGCCTGCCAGCATGCCCAGCTAATTTTTGTATTTTTAGTAGAGACGGGGTTTCACCATGTCGGCCAGGCTAGTTTCAAACTCCTGACTTCAGGAGTCAGGCGATCTGCCCACCTCAGCCTCCCAAAGTGCTGGGATTACAGGCACGAGCCACTGTGCCTAGCCTGACACATGGTCTTGAGGTTTGTTAAAAAGACTATCTACTTTATGATAATTGGATTTAGCCCAGACATTTTAAAAATACAATCTCAGAAACTCAGAGCTTTGCATTTATATTCTTTGGCTTTGTGCTCCAGGATACACTTAAGATGCTATGTTATTTATTTCTACGTAAATTAACTCAAAATTTAGCAGCTTGAAACAGCATGCATTTATTGTATCTCACATTTTCTGTGGATCAGGAATTTGGATGTGGTTTAGCTGTGTATCTCTGGCTCAAGGTCTTTCAAGAGGTTGCAGTCACACCATTGCCTGAGATGAGGACTCATCTGAAAGCTCAAGTAGGGGAAGATTCACTTCCAAGCCCATTCATATAGTTTATTGGCAGAATTCCGTTCCTCAAAAGTTGTTGGACTGAGAGCCATGGCTCCTCACCGGCTGTGGATCAGAGGCCATTTTCAGTTCCTTGCACAAATGCGCCTCCATACAGCATCTCACACCATGCCAGCTGGCTTCCTTTGGAGAAAGTGAGCAAGAGAACAAGACAGAACAGCCAAAGAAGGAAGCCACAGTCTTCTGTAACCTAATCCCAGAAATAAGAGCAGTATGTATCAATTTTCATATTATATTAGTCAGAGGTGAATCAGTAGGTCCAGTTCACATTCAAGGGGAGGAGATTATACAAGGGCATGAATACTAGGAGGCAGGAATCATGGAGCCATCTTAGGGGCGGCTTACTACAGACACCTTTCCAGACTACCTCATTGGCTTCTATTAGGTTCTATTTCACTCTTTTATTTTGTTGAAGGTTTTTTTTTTTCCTCAAAGTTAGGCCAATGAGGGTCAATTTGGTACTGACAACTAGATTAATTTTAGTACCTTAGATTTGGATTTCTTCTTAGTTCATGATGTTGAACATGGCCATAGATGATGGAAAGAGTGAAGAATAATGTGTGAAACCTGTAGTATCCAAGATGTGCAGTCACTGGCCGGGCACAGTGGCTCATGCCTGTAATCCCAGCACTTTGGGAGGTTGAGGCGGGTAGATCACCTGAGGTCAATCACAGGAGTTTGAAACCAGCCTGGCCAACACAGTGAAACCCTGTTTCTACTGAAAATACAAAAATCAGTCAGGTGTGGTGGCATGCACCTGTAATCCCAGCTACTCGGGAGGCTGAGGCAGGAGATTTGCTTGAACCAAGGAGGTGGAGGCTGCAGTGAGCCAAGATCTTGCCACTGCACTCCAGCCTGGGTGACAGAGTGAAACTCTGTCTCAAAAAAAAAATACAACAACAAAACAAACAAATGATGTGCAGTCATTGAAAAAGGAAAAATCATAGACTTCCTTTAGCTATCTAGTATTTTATATGTATATTTTCCAAGTTAACCTCTTTTTTTTTTTTGAGATACCCAGGCTGGAGTGCAATGGCACGATCTTGGCTCACTGCAACCTCTGCCTCCTGGGTTCAAGGTATTCTCCTGCCTCAGCCTCCGAGTAGCTGGAATTACAGGCGCCCACCACCATGCCCAGCTAACTTTTGTATTTTTATTAGAGATGGGGGTTTCACTGTGTTGGCCAGGCTGGTCTCAAACTCCTGACCTCATGATCTGCCCTCCTCGGCCTCCCAAAGTGCTGGGATTACAAACATAAATCACCACGCCCAGTGCCTAGTTAACCTCTTATATGACTTGTGGGGTTTTTAAAAATTCCATCTGGTGCTATGCTATTAATATATCTTTGGATAAGTGAAAAGGCCTATTATTAAATTTGAGTGCAAACATGCATATGTACTAGTAATGGCATTTGAAGGACATTTCCACTCATAGAGACTTTGTTGCCCGCGTCAGGGACTAGGTTATACTGAGTAACAAACAAGCTTAATTATTAAGTGGCAAAAAACTACCAAGATTCATTTTCTACCCCTGATACATGAAGGGCATGGTGGGGACGGGGAAGAATTTGCTCCTTGTTGTGATTCCGAGATGCAAGCTGGTTGAGGAACATTATCCCAAATGTTGGTCATTATTCCAGAGAAAACAGAGTTCTGGAAGATCTTACAATAGCAACTAAAGATTTGGTCCCGATGTGAAAAACATCATTTCCACTCTCAAATCCCTGGCCAGAGCTCCACACATGGCTTTCCGACCAGAAGGGGTCAGGGTGTTCAGTATTTCCATTTTCCAAGAATTGGGGCGAACCAGAAATGTTTGAAAACAATGCTAATGACAACCTCTCACATCCCCCATCAAATATCACTATAAGAAAACCTTTTTTATTTTTCTTTTCAACTTGAAGGTCAAGTAATACTGTTAATATCTTCAGATTTCATTCAGATATAGTAACAATTAATATTCTTTCTTGAAAAAAAAAATTAGCCGGGCATGGTGGTAGGTGCCTGCCTGGCGACAGAGCAAGCGAGACTCCATCTCAAAAATAATAATAATAATTAAAATTTTAAAAATTAGCCAGGCATGGTGGTGAGTGACTGTAATCCCAGCTACTCAGAAGGCTGAGTCAGGAGAATCGCTTGAACTCGGGAGGCGGAGGTTGCAGTGAGCAGAGATTATGCCATTGCACTCCAGCCTGGGTGACAGAGGGAGACTCCATCTCAAAAAAGAAGAAGAAAGAAGACAGAAAGAAAGAGAGAGAGAAAGAGAGAGAGAAAGAAAGAAAAAAGAAAGAAAGAAAGAGAAAGAAAGAAAGAAGAAAGAAAGAAAGAAAAAGAAAGAACGCAAGCCTCCTAAAAGCAAGAACTTTTTATTGTAGTCACTGCTGCCTAGAATAACAGATGGCAGTAGTAAGAGTCAAGAGCACTTAGAAGAACCAATCAACAAGGTAATTTTAGCGAAACTCAAATCCAGAAAGGCAAGAAGTTTCTGTCTCTAGCACTTCAAACTCTCTTACCTAACAAAGTGACATACTGCACAATCCTTTTTAAGCATCTATTGTTGAAATTAATGAATAAATGCCCGCAGTGAAAAGAATTTGCATTGCCGATTCTTCAAAGGTATAATAAAATATTTTTCTCATGTAATACCTTCTAACCGTGTGCCAGCCAGGGGAAAAAAAAAAAAAAACCATCATGTAATTGCAGAGGAGCCTGGTAGAGCCTTTTGAAAGGTATAAAGAGATTAGAAATTCAAAATTGCTCATCTCTGGCCTAAACTATTAGCAGAGTGGACTTGAAAAGATCTCTTAGTGGAGCTAGCCTGATTCTGCAGTCTAAAAGCAACATTGCTACACTCCTTTGAAGAAATAAACTTAAAATTTTCTATCATTGCCAGAGCCTCAAGGAGAAGGCAAATACCTGTACAACAGCACTACGCCCTATTCCTCCAACATGACAGAAAATGCTTTTCAACTGTAATACCTTTTCCCTCTGAACCTAGCCTTGGCCCCAGATTCCTCAGTAAGACTCTCTTAGAAGCCATGACAATCAGTACTTGAATGTGTCCCCCAAAAGTTAACGTGTTGGAAACTGTCCTCATGAATGGATTGATGGATTAATGAGGATTCTGCCCTCATAAATGAATGAATATCCCTATCACAGGGATGGGTTTATTATCCTTTTTCTTTTTTTTTTTTTTGGAGACAAAGTCTCGCTCTGTTGCCCACACTGAAGTGCAATGGTGCCATCTTGGCTCACTGCAATCTCCACCTTGTGGGTTAAAGCGATTCTCCTGCCTCAGCCTCTTAAGTATCTGGGACTACAGACATGTACCACGAAGCCCAGCTAATTTTTGTGTTTTTTGCAGAGATGAGGTTTCACCATGCTGGCCAGGCTGGTCTCGAACTCCTGACCTCAGGTGATCCACCCGCCTCGGCCTCCCAAAGTGCTGGGATTACAGGCATGAACTACTGCACCTGGCAGAAATGGCTTTCTTATGAAAACAAGCTCTCTGTGACTCTCTTGCACTTGCCCTGTGTCTCCACGTGATGCCTCCTGCCATGGCATGACACAGCAGGACACCTAGGCTATATGATATAGCCTATTGCCCCTAGGCTACAAAGCAATGCAGCATGTGACTATGCTGAATATTGTGAGCAATTGTAACACAATGGTAAATATTTGTGTATGTAAATGTATCTAAACATAGAAAAGGTAGAGCAAAAACATGGTGTAAAAGATAAAAAATTAGCCTAGTGCAGTGGCTCATGCCTGTAATCCCAGCACTTTGGGAGGCCAAGGTGGGCAGATCATGAGGTCAAGAGATCAAGACCATCCTGGCCAATATAGTGAAACTCCTTCTCTACCTAAAATACAAAAATCAGCTGGGCGTGGTGGCATGCGCCTGTAGTCCCAGCTACTCGGGAGGCTGAGGCAGGAGAATCGCTTGAACCTGGGAGGTAGAGGTTGCAGTGAGCAGAGATCTTACCTCTGTACTCCAGCCTGGAGACAGAGCAAGACCACATCACAAAAAAAAAAAAAAAGAGAGAGAGAGAGAGAGAGAAAATGGTACACCGGCATAGGAAGTTGGGAGTTGCTCTGGGTGAGTCAATGAATGAGTAGTGAATGACTTTGAGGGCCAAAGATATTACTGTACACTACTGTAGACTTTAAAAACATTGTACACTTACATTACATTAAATTTATTTAAAGATTTTTTTCAATGATAAATTTACCTTAGCTTACTTGAAGTTTTTTACTTTATAAACTTTTCAATGTTGTTAACTTTTTGCCTCTTTTATAATACATAAATGTTCTACAGCTGTACAAAACTATTTCCTCTCCCTCTCTTTATTCTGTAAGCTTTTTCCTATTTTTAATTTATTTTATTTTATTTTTTACTTTTTTTTTTCCTTTTTGAGGCAGAGTCTCACTCTGTCACCCAGGCTGGAGTGCAGTGGTGCGATCTTGGCTCACTGCAACCTCTGCCTTCTGGGTTCAAGCAATTCTCCTGCCTCAGCCTCCTGAGTAGCTGGGATCCCAGGCATGCACTGCCACACCTGGCTAATTTTTGTGTGTGTGTGTGTGTGTATATATATATATATATATATATATATATATATATTTTTTTTTTTTTTTTTTTTTTGGTAGGGATGGAGTTTCACCATGTTGGCCAGGCTGGTCTCAAACTCCTGACCTCAAGTGATCTGCCCACCTCAGCCTCCCAAAGTGCTGGGATTACAGGTGTGAGCTACCACACCCAGCCTATTTTTTTGCATTTAAAAGGTTTTTATTAGAAACCAAGACATAAACAAGCACATTAGTCTATGCATGGTCAGGATCATCCATATCACTTCCACCTGCCCATCTCATCCCACTGGAAGGTTTTCAGGGGCAGTAACACGAATGGAGCTGTCCTCTCCTATGATAATAATGCCTTCTTCTGGAATATCTCCTGAAAGACTTGCCTAAGGCTATTTTACAGTTACCTCTTTAAAAAGCAATAGAAGAAATACACTCTCAAATAACAATAAAAACTACAGTTTAGTAGATACGAGAAGTAGTAATATAGTTGTTTATTATAATTATCAGGCAGTATGTACTCTTTATCATTATATGGGCTTCACTTTTATATGACTGGCAGTGCAAGTTTGTTTATACCAGCATCACCACAAACCTGTGAGCAGTTCTTTGTGGTATGACATTATGATGGCTACAATGGCATTAGGCAATAGTAATTTTTTAGCTCCATTATAATCTTTTTTGTTTTGAGATGGTGTCTTGCTCTGTTTCCCAGGCTGAAGTGCAGTGGCATCATCTCGGCTCACTGCAACCTCCACCCCCAGATCTAAGTGATTCTCCTGCCCCAGCCTTCCAAGTAGCTGGGATTACAGGCACATGCCACTAAGCCTGGCTAATTTTTCTATTTTTAGTAGAGACAGGGTTTCACCATGTTGGCCAGACTGGTCTCAAACTCCTGACCTCGGGTGATCCACCTGCCACAGCCTCCCAAAGTGCTGGGATTAAAGGCATTAGCCACCACACCCAGCTCACTCCATTGTAATCTTACGGGACCATAATCGTATATGCGGTCCCTCATTGACCAGAAGATTGTTATATACAGCACAAGACCCGTATCAATCACTCATAGGCAAAATTACCAGAGTGAGAAAGCACACATCACTACCTTCCTCTGTTGCTAAAACAAAACATACAGACCTCATACCTCAATATGGGTAAATCTAAAATTCAGAAATCAGTCTTTGTTACTTCATCCCTATATGAGTGGATAAAGAGTGATCTTCACTTGGGTGACATGTGATGCAGGCTTTTTGTGGGGAAAAGATGATCCCTTTTAAAAAGAAAGATAATGTTTCAACACTTGAGTACATCTCCTTAGATGCCTCAGATCAAAGTTGGGAACGTGAGCTGTATTCAAATTAATTCTAATTTGTAACTCTTTCTAGAGTGTTTGTTATGTGGAAAATTCATTTTCTGGTAGAAACAGATTATTGAGAGATGAAAGAAAACTAATAGTTCCCCAATAGCAATTGTATTCAAAGACAACACTGCATAATATGATAAACTCTTATAAATAAATAATAATTGTTAAGGGACCTGATATGAATTCCATCTTTCAGATACAATGAATTCAAATTTCTTAATAACTAAATCAAGTCTATTCTAGTCTATTTGAAATACACTTTCAAAAAGTTTATTTTTGAAATTTCAATGGAAAAAAATGTGCCAGTAAACAAATTTGCAACATAAAGGCAAATGTGACAGCATATTTCACCAAATGGGAGGGTAAATTTCAAGGACTCCAGCGACATTCGCTGGGTAGAAATAATCAATGTTAGTTATTAAGTCTCATCTTCCCATCAAAGCCAGTCTAGTGGCATCTATATTTTGCCAAAGTAATTAGCAATGTACTCAAGATAGCATAGCAACTGTGATTATCAAATGTTCTGAATTGTTTAAAAAATATATTATTCAGATTTATTATTTGTGTACCTAGGCCTATTCTTCCTGTGACTTTAGGCTGGCGAGGTGTTATCTGCATGAAGAAAATTTTAAATATGTGTTCAGTTACCAAATAACTAAAAACCTTCTTTAATAGGTAACATTAAATAGCCAAGAGATTTCAACAGTGCAAAACAAAATCCTATTCTGCCATCTAGAGGAAACACACTAACTGTTCTAGAAACTAATTTACCTCTTAACGGCCCCTGAAGCTTAAAATCAGAAGAAATATTGTTTAGAAAGAGAGGGGAGGAGTTATAAGAGGTTGTATTTTTTTTTCTATGCCACCCAGATTTCATCTTAGAGAAGAAACTAATATTTCAAAAAGCGCTTTTTAGAAAATAGCATTTACCTGTCTTCCTATTCTGGTTCACATTTAAGTTATATTCACATTTAAACTCCTCTGGAGTTCTTTATTGAATGACAAATAAAGAAAAAAAAAAGGAGAAAGAGAAGAACAAGAAGGTTGAGAAGGGCAGGGCGTGGAGGCTCACGCCTGTAATCCCAACACTTTGGGAGACTGAGGCAGGCAGATCACTTGAGGTCAGGAGTTCAAGACCAGCCTGGCTAACATGGTAAAACTCCACCTCTATTAAAAATACAAAAATTAGCTAGGTCTGGTGGTGCATGCCTGTAAACCCAGCTACTTGGGAGGCTGAGGCAAGAAGAAAATGGCTTGAACCCGGGAGGCAGAGATTGCGGTGAGCCGAGATTGTGCCACTGCACTCTAGCCTGGGTGACAGAATGAAACTCCAAACAAGGTCAAGAAGAACAAGAAATACATCCCTTAACTTATTCTGTGACATGAGTTTACTGACTGTCAGCCTTCCCTAGTGCATAGAAAAAAGCAGAAGACAGGAGAGAGAAAGAGAATGATGAAAAGGCAGAGGAGAAAGAAGAGGGTTGAGGGAAGAAGAGAAGCAGGAAAGGAAAGAAGAGGAAAGAGAAGAACAAAGAAGAAGAGAATAAGCAAGAGGAGGAAGGGGAGAGGATGAGAAGGAAAACAAACCCCAAAGCCTCACATTTACTGATTACATACTTTATAATGCTTCAGCTTAAACTATCTTTATGTGATTGTTTACACTGTAGATTTCCAATACCACATTTAAATGGTTTTTTTTTTCATTTTTATAAGATGGAGTCTGGCTCTATTGCCCAGGCTGCAATGCAGTGGCACAATCTTGGCTCGCTGCAACATAACCGTAACCCTAACCCTAACCCTCCCAGGTTCAAGCCATTCTCCTGCCTCAGTCTCCCAAGTAGCTAGGACTACAGGCACACACCACCACGCCTGGCTAATTTTTTGTATTTTTAGTACAGGTAAGGTTTCACCATTGTTGGAAGCAGATGCTCGGTGCTGCAAAGAAAAATTAGCACTGAGACAAAGGATTTTTTAGTAACACAACTTTTACTGCCTTGACTGCAGGAAGGGTACTCTCACTAGCCATCTTGCCAGAGAGTACAATGAACAAAGGAAAAAGACATACTTATCCCCTACATTTTTGGGGTTGTCCTGACTGCTGTGTCTAATCTCCGTTGGGTGAAGCCAGACCTCACAATCCATACTAAAATCTCATTGGCTAATAACTTAAAACTTTTCTAAACAGGTAAAAGCAATGGAGAGCTGGGACATGCCTGTGAGCATGTCCAGCACAGATATTTTGGTTAAAGTACAAGGACATAGAATGTACTGTGTGCCTGTAAGCATGGCATATTTAACAGCTGGATAGGATAGGGCTTAACAAATAATTATTAGTACACTTATGATTTGTTCGTTAACAAGAAAGGCAACTTTAAAGAGGAACTTTTTTACTTCCCACAACCACGTTGACTAGGTTGGTCTCAAACTCCTGGATTCAGGTGATCCACCCTCCTCGGCCTCCCACAGTCCTGGGGTTACAGGTGGGAGCCACTGCACCCGGCCCACATTTTAAAATTTTCTGAGCTAATGTATACCTACTGTTAAACAGTATTATAAACTTCAATGTATGATACATTTACATTGTATTTGGTTTTCAGAGCATATTACAACATGATATGTGAATTTTTTAAAACCAGGAACAAAGGGCATCCTGTATAATCAAATGACTTCATAACAGAAATGAACATTAAGAATAATCTATGTGGACCGGTTGCAGTGGCTCATGCCTGTAATCCTAACACTTTAGGAGGCCGAGGTGGGTGGATCAACTGAGGTCAGGAGTTCAAGACCAGCCTGGCCAACATGGTGAAACCCTGTCTCTACTAAAAATATAAAAATACAAAAAATCAGCCAGGCATTGTTTTATTTGTTTTATTTCTTGTAGAGGTGGAATCTCACTATGTTGCCTAGGCTGGTCTCAAACTCCTGGGCTCAGGCAATCCTCCCACTTCGGCCTCTCAAAGTGCTGGGATTTTTCTTTCTTTCTTTCTTTCTTTATTGCCTTTCTTTCTTTCTTTCTTTCCTTTCTTTCCTTTTCCTTTCTTTCCTTCTTTCCTTCTTTCTTTCTCTCTCTTTCTCTCTCCTTTCTTTCCTTTCCTTCTTTCCTTCTTTCTTTCCTTCTTTCCTTCTTCGTTTCTCTCTCTTTCTCTCTTCTTTCCTTCCTTCCTTCCTCCCTCCCTCCCTCCCTCCTTTCTTTCTTTCTCTTTCTTTCTTTCTTTCCTTCCTTCCTTCCTTCCTTCCTTCCTTCCTTCCTTCCTTCTTTCTTTGAAATGGAGTCTTGCTCTGTCTCCCAGGCTGGAGTGCAGTGACGCAATCTCCACTCACCGCAACCTCCACCTCCTGAGTTCAAGCGATTCTCCTGCCTCAGCCTCCCAGGTAGCTGGGATTACAGGCGTGTGCCACCACGCCCGGCTAATTTTTGTATTTTTAGTAGAGACAAGAGTTTCACCATTTTGATCAGGCTGGTCTCGAACTCCTGATCTTGTGATCCGCCCACCTTAGCCTCCCAAAGCGCTGGAACTACAGGCGTGAACCACTGTGCCCGGCCACGTGCTGGGATTACAAGCATGAGCCGCCAGGTTGTTGCATAAGCCCCCTGGCTTGTTCTCCTGTTCTCTTTCTTTATCAGTATATTGCTGACATGCATAGTTTCAATTTGTGAAAATTCCTGATCTGTCCACTTCTGGAATGTGCACTTTCCTGTACCTATATTACCCTACAATTTAAAATCGCAAATAAAATGAAAAATTAATGTGGGGAAAGGAAAAAAAAAGAGCTGTCAAAGCAATGAGAAGACATGCAGGAAGTTTAAATGCATATTAGCATGAAGAAAGCCAATCTGAAAAGGCTACATACTGGTGATTCTAACTATATGACATTCTCAAAAAGGCAAAATTATGGAGACAGTAAAAAGATCAATAGTTGCCAGGGGTTAGTAGAAGGGAAGGATAAACAGGCAGAGCAGAGGGTTTTTTTGTTTTGTTTTGTTTTGTTTGAGACGGAGTCTCCCTGTGTCATCCAGGCTGGAGTGTAATGGTGTGATCTCAGCTCACTGCAACCTCTGCCTCCCGGGTTCAAGCAATTCTCCTGCCTTAGCCTCCTGAGCAGCTGGGATTAGAGGCACCTGCCAACACGCCTGACTAATTTTTGTATTTTTAGTAGAGACGGGGCTTCTCCATTTGGTCAGGCTAGTCTTGAACTCCTGACCTTGTGATATGCCCACCTCGGCCTCCCAAAGTTCTGGGATTACAGGCATGAGCCACCTCTCCTGGCTGAGCAGAGAGTTTTTAGAACAGTGAAAGTATTCTGTATGATAATATAATGGCGAGTGCATGCTAATATGGATGTGTCAAACCCCTTAGAATGTACCATACCAAGAGTAAACCCTATGGACTTTGGTTGATGATGATGTGTGTTGGGTGATGATGATGTGTGCTGTAGGTTCTTCAGTCATAACAAAGGCACCACCATGATGCAGGATGTTGATAGTAAGGCAAGCTGTGTGGGGGTGGGAGGGAATGGCAGGTGGTATAGGGGAACTCTTTATACTTTCTGCTCAATGTTTCTGTGAACCTAAAGAATAAAGTTTATTTTAGGCCAAGCATGGTGGCTCACGCCTATAATTCTAGCACTTTGGGAGGCCAAGGCAGGTGGATTTCCAGAGGTCAAGAGTTTGAGATCAGCCTGGCCAACATGGTCAAACCCTGTCTCTACTGAAAACACAAAAAATTACCCAGGCGTGGTGGCAGGTGCCGGTAATCCCAGCTACTTGGGAGGATGAGGCAAGAGAATCGCTTGAACCCAGGAGGTGGAGGTGGCAGTGATCTGAGACTGCACCATTGCATTCAGCCTAGACAACAAGAGCAAAACTCCATCTCAAATAAATAAATAAATAAATAAATAAATAAATTTTAAAATAAAGAATGAAGTCTATTTAAAAAAAAAAAAGGAAAGGGGTATCTCTGGCAACTGTTCAATTCTGCATTCTCTCAAACCTGCTTGCTAAGGATATAAAAGGCTTTTATCTACCTGCAGGGTATTCCCAGTCACGTCACTGGTTGCGTAGAGTTTGTGTCTCATTCACTGTCATTACTAGCATGGAGATAAAGTCACCTTAAAAGCTGGATACGGCCAGGCGCGGTGTTCGGGAGGCCAAGGTGGGTAGATCACTTGAGGTCGGGAGTTTGAGACCAGCCTGGACAACATGGCGAAACCCCGTCTCTATTAAAAATACAAAAATTGGCCCAGAGTGGTGGCAGGAGCCTGTGATCTCAGCTGCTCAGGAGGTTGAGGGGCTAGAATCGCTTGAACCCAGGAGGCAAAGCCTGCAATGAGCCGAGATCGCACCACTGTACTCCAGCAGGGAGACTTCGTCAATACGTAAATAAATAAATAGCTTGATATTGCCATTTTCCAGGCTTTCAGATTGGAGTTTGCCAGGCTCTTTTTCCTACTGTAAGTCCATCAAACTTGGGTTGCTGTGGCTAATGTTGATCAAATCTATCTGAATTCTCAGTCAATGTTCAGCTGAGGAACGCTTTTCCTTTCTCAGGGTTCTTCCCTATTCCTGATTAGCACCACCTTTTCCTGCAGAAAAAATAATGGTCTCACTTTGCTAAAGCAAAAAGCCGTCAGTGAATATCTAAAACAGATATTTCTTCTAAAGCAAGGAGGAGTTGAATTTGTAAGGCAGTGGTTCTCAAACTTTAACCTGCAGCGGAATCATCTCGAGGGCTTGTTGAACTGGATTTCTGTGCCCTTACCTTGAGAGTTTCTAATACAAGAAGTCTGGAAAGGAGTCTGAGAACTTACGTTTCTAACAAGTTCCTAGTTGATGCTGACATCGTTGTTTGCGAACCACTCCAAGGGTTAGTCTCGATGAGTAAAAATGTGGTTTGAATGGAACACAAGGAATTGGAAGAGTTTCAAGCCCCTTATCAAATTTCCCCAGAGTGGAAGGAAGCACAATCATTCAGTTTCACTGACTGGCTGACTTTCTGAAGCATTGACTCATAACTGATTGATTGTCAGAGACAGATGCGTTCATGTGAGGCTGTCGTTCTTACCTGTAAGGATTATAGCAAAAAGACTGTCTTTTACTTTCTTGAATCTGGAGCACAAAACCTTTTATTCTCATTTTTATGGGCACATACCCATATTGGCCCTTCCCTACCAAAAGCAAAGATTACTTTCCCGAAGGAGTACAACAAAATTTGTCTTCGTGATAGGTACCATCAAAGAAGTCTCATCTAGAAATGTAGGGGCCAGTCTACAGAGTGGGATTCATTGGAATCACTGGAAATTATAACTCATTGATGTTAACATCCATTGGTACTGAGGACTCCACCATTCAGTAAAATGTTATCAGGCTGAATTGTTGTAATTCTTTGTTTTTCCTTATTAACTCAGACCTGGACAATTTGTATATAACCACCCAACATGTGGATTTGCCTTGCTTGCTGCCTAGACTGAGCTGACTTATCAAGACATCGGAATTGCAATAGAAGAGTAATTCACGCACAGCCAGCTGTGCGGGAGACTGGAATTTCACTGTTATTCACATCAGTCTCCCTGACAATTCAGGGACTGGAGTTTTTAAGGATAATTTTGGTGGGTAGGGGGCCAGTGAATCAGGGGTTCTGATTGATCAAGTCTAAGATGAAATCATTGGGAGTAGAAGCTGTCCTGAGTCACTTCCTGGGTGAGGGCCACAAGACAAGATGAGCCAGTTTATCAATCTGGGTGGTGCCTGCTCATCCATCAAGTGCAGAGCCTACAAAATATCTCAAACACTCATCTTAGGTTTTACAATAGTGATGTTATGCCCAGGAGCAATTTGGGGAGGTTTAGAATCTTGCAGCCTACAGCTGCATGACTCCTAAGCCATAACTTCTAATCTTTTGGCTAATGTGTTAGTCCTACAAAAGCAACCTAAGACGTCCCCAGGCAAGAAGGGGATCTGTCTTGGCAAAGGGCTGTTATAGTCTTTATAGTTTTAGACTATCAACTATAAACTGAGCTCCTTCCAAAGTTAGTTTGGCCAGCTCCCAGGAATGAACAAGGACATCTTGGAGGTTAGAAGCAAGATGGAGTTGGTTAGGTCAGATCTCTTTCACTGTCTGTCATTATTTTGCAGTGATGGTTTCATGTATGCCACAGGCTCCAGGAAGTAAGAGATTAATGGGAAATCAACATCTGTTTTTCCCTATCAGATTTCTCTCTACCACAGTCATACACTGCGGGTTTTGTGGGGAGAATCAGTCACAGCCCTAATCTCACCCTGGGAAATCCTCAGAGGTGGAACATGGTCTCAAGTACTTTTGAATGAGGGTGGTAACTATAATAACCACATGAAGCTGGCCATTTCCAGAGAGCAAAACTGGATACAACAGTAAGTCCTGGGAACATATGTTCACTGTGTTGATTTGTTCAATTGCACCCATTGTTTCATGCACTTCATGTTATAATTTAAGGAAATTATAACTTTGACAAGGAAAGAAAAAGCACGTTTGAAAAGGAGCCACTGTTGTTTGCATCTGTTTTTGCTTTTTGTTTTGTGTATAAGCGGAGGGAGTCGGAGTTCCTATTTAGATCAAGATTTTCCTTTGGTGGGTAGAAAGCTTTTTCTTTCTTTCCCCAAGCCTTTTCTCTCCACCTCTTCTGAGCCCCAGGGTCCCTGTTCTGAATACAAATTGCCTTTCTAGCCAAGTGACTTCCACTATGCCTATGCTTTTGGGCAAAGTGTATCTGGAGGAAATTCTTTCATTTCTCTTTCATTCTATTAATAAGAGAAAATGAAGCCAGAGCTCAAGTTTCTTAAACCTTTCTCCATGGTAGTGACAGCTTTAGAATCACATGCATCTGGGCCAGGTGTGGTGGCTCATTCCTATAATCCCAGCACTTTGGGGCAGATCACCTGAGGTCAGGAGTTCAAGACCAGCCTGGCCAGTATGTGGAAACCCCTGTCTCTACTAAAAATAAAATTAAAAAAAGTTAGCCAGGTGTGGTGGTGCATGCCTGTAATCCCAGCTACTTGGGATCCTGAGACATGAGAATTGCTTGAACCTGGGAGGCAGAGACTGCAGCGAGTGTTGAAGTGTACTTTTAAATTGAATATGCATAATTCAGAATCCAGGAACATGTCGATTAGATGATCCCTATCAAGTATGAAGTATCTTGATGTTGAGTTATACAATGTCATCTGCCAAAATAAGGTGATTAATTTGAAAGAAGTGATAGAATAGCCAATCCCATTTTGGAAGACATGGATTCTTCATCATTATCGAACTCAAAGTCTATGTTTTTCTGTTGCAGAAGAATCTTCAAGTGCAGCCACATCATCAAGTCTCCAGGTCCTCAAAAAAATATCAGGTCAAAAATTCTCAGATGGAAAATTTGAGATGGGAATTCAAATATGCCGAGGATTATACATTTGTTTTCTTAGTAGGAAGGGTCTTTTAAACCAAGAAGTGTTTGTTAAATCAAATCAATGTATGGGCCGGACACAGTGGCTCACTCCTGTAAAACCCAGTACTTTGGGAGATCGAGGCGGGCAGATGGCTTGAGCCCAAAAGTTCTACGCCAGCTTGGGCAACATGACGGGACCACAACTCACAAAAAAGTACAAAAAAATAGCCGGGTGTAGTGGCACATGCCTGTGGTCTCAGCTACTCGGGGGGCTGAGATGGGAGGATCACTTCAGCCTGGGAGGCAGAGGTGGCAAGTGAGCCAAGATTCCAAGTGGCCACCTGCCAGCATGCATGGTTTTTGTTCAGGATGCTCTTTTAGCTCACAGGAAGTAGAATTCATTCTCCAGAACATGTGAATGTGTTACCTTATCTGGCATAAGGGCCTCAAGATAGGAAGGTTCTCCTGGATTATCAAGGCAAACCTAGTTAGAAACACAAGAGTCCTTAACATGAGAGAAGCATGGGAGGATCAGAATGGCAGGTTATGTGTTGACAGAAGCCAGATGGTGCACTGATGTGAGGAAGGGGCCATAAGCCAAGAAATGTACGCAGCCTCTGAAAGCTGAAAAAGGTGAGGAAATGAATTCTCTCCTGAACCTTGACTGAGGAGGAACACAGCCCTGATGACACCTTAATTTTAGACTGGTTTAAATTGTTTTAAACCACAAAATTGGTGGTAATTAGTCAAAATCAGTGGTCATCTGGGGATGGGGACTGGAGCAGAAGGGAGGATTACAAAGCGACCCTAGGAAACTTTTGGAGTGACTAATATTTTCACTACCCAGATTGTGGTGATGGTTTTGAAAATGTATGCACGTCAAAGCTTTTCAAAATGTACACTTTAACCATGTACAGTTTAATACATTAATTATACCTACAAAAATACCTATATATACCCATGTAACACATGCTTTAAAAAATAGCAATTTTAAATTCACTGGTTTAAAAAAAATAATAGGCAGAATGAAATCTTACTAGTTTCTGGTGTCTTTCAGAAGAAATCTGAATGTTCTGTGTGTAGGAGAACTCTTAAGTTTAGATACCTGAAATTCTTTCTACTCAAAATTCCTAACTCTGTAAATATGTGTAATTTTTCTATGAAGGTAACTTTTATCACATTCCCAAAGAGGTCTGTGAACAAAAAGGGTGGAATTGAAACCACTACTTTAGTGGACTCTGAAGAATGGACACAGTGAAAATGTTATCCTGCTAATTATTAGATTACATCTCAATTTTTTTTTTTTACAAGGACACAAATTAGGTAGACACAATATGTAGATGATCCCAATTATATCCCACAATGGAGTACATACCAATCTGGATCACCTTCCCATGCCAGATTCCCCTTCTCTGGTAAATGCACCTTCCACTTGGCTAGTTGTTTAGATCAGAGAGAGGAAATCACCCAATGGAGGCTAATGAACAATTTCCCTGGGGAATATAAAATTGTAACTAAAAATCTGACAATAATCTGACTTCTCCCTTGTACAAATAGAGGAGGCTACTGGACCTGGGACATTATGCATCACGTAGATCAGGAAACAGAGAAATCCAGTCAGGTGAACGACAGAAAGAGGTAAGTAGGAAAAAAGGTACCTTTCTGTTGTCTCCTAAATAATCCAGTCTCTAGTCCAGTCTGTTCTATAAATCCAGTTGTATTCCTGATCCTGGGTTCCATGAGCCCCCACCACACCTCACCCCTATAATAAAATCCTCCTCTCTTTGTTGGCATAGGTGTGTTTCTATCATTTGCAAGCAAAAGACTGTTAAAACAGATTTTATCTTTAAAAGAAAACACCGGGTTCACTTTGTACTGGAAAAGTAATTATTTATTATGACAAAAATAAAACTGTTGACTGAAAACAAATGAATGTTACACTATATTGCACCATGATTGGAAATGAGCCAAAACCTGTCTAAGAGATGAACATTCCAGAGCAAACAGCATCCTTTTACTTGGGTTAAGTAGGCATGCAAACAACTCGTTATAACATAATTGCAGAAATAAAAAAGTATGAGTACTGGCAACCTAAACTTAACATATAAAAGAAGTACTACATAACAGTAATAAAGTATTAAAAACTTCAAAACATGTCATTTCAACAACTCCACCATCAGGAAAACATGCTTTGAACCATTTTCAGGAAGTGATAATGTGAATGCATTAATTTACTTGCTTTAAAATTTTTGTTAATGCTTATATACTGGACCAATGGAACACATTTGTTCGGTTAGGGTTCAGACACACAATTTGTGACGTGAAAAACATTTTTCTTTGCTCTGCACAATACCAGAGGACCCACAGAGCGATCCAATTCCTAATTCTGACCTTATTAATACCATCTTCTAGTTGACCAAGCATAGTAATTAAGATATTCTTAGAGCTTTTGCAGAGAGCCTGCAGCTTGAGGGATAACAAGTTTGTATTTAAGTCTTAAGAAATGCACAGAAATATGAATACAGACACTTTAAAGTTGTTTTACATTCTGAGGCAAGAAATCTATTGAGTACAGGGCCTACTGCTTCCTCTTTAATGCTCTAGGCACCCATTTATGTTAAAACAGCAATGTGTGATTATAATCATTCACTCTCATTAGAATAAACGCATCAGCAAGGCTGTATTGCTGTTAGTTTTTTTGTTGTTGTTGTTGTTTATAATATGCTCTGTGGAATAGATGAACATGGTAAAATTTGTAAGTCTTCCGTAAGTGAAAAAAACCATGACCATCATTTTATTTCACACTTTCAATGAAATAGCAGCTAAACTTTTTTAAAGTCTTAAATAAAAGTTTTCATAACTACACTCAACAGTTTACTCCAAGAGAATAAAACAGGGGCTTCAGAGTCCCTGAATTTCCTGAGGGAAAATATAAGATTAAAGTGATTATTGTCTCTTGTGAATAGGGCTTAAACATGCAAATAAGTCAGTGGTGACCGAGATAAACTGATAGTCATTTGATATCTTACCAACACTGATCGAAATATATTCACAGTATAATAACATCAATCAAATATAGGATTTCTCCTTTCTCTTATTTAATTAAACTAATTAAATATTGACTGAGCACTTTCCTATGTGCTTTAATAAAAACCGTATGGGAATCTGATAGATCTACCATGTTGGCCCAGCTGGTGGTAAACAAGAGTAAAACAAAACAAAATTTCCAAGGAATACTATCTCTCAGTTACGTATTTTGCATATTTCAAATACAGTTTGGGTGAAGGGGGTTTTTATGAGATGGTACAACATCCCACAAACTTGAGCAAAGCACCTTATGGATTGAAAAATGAGGTAATTTTTTAATTAAAATTTTACAAGTTGTGCAAGAAAATATTTCCATTCTTTTAAAACTTTGTTTTCTACTCCAAAAGCTATGCACGGCACATTTTATATTTCTCCATTTCCAGGAGAAAATGTAGGTTACTGGTTTTAAAAATGCAAAAGATTCCTTTATGTGATTACAGTTCCAAATTCTAAAACCCTGGTCAGTCTTCACTCCTTTGGCCATATTAAAAATAATATAGGCCATTTAGCTCTACAGTAAAAAGACTGTATTTTCTGTAATTTTAAGTGCCTTAAATAGGGGGAGAGGCAGAAATTCATTGCTTTCATTCACATTTTCTCTTACCTGATGCCCTTTTGAAGATTTTTTGACCCCATGGTATTGCTTTACTTTCTAGTGCTTTGAATTTGTTTTTCAGTATGTCTCTAAACAACCAACTTAATATTTCCTAAACGTTTTACCAAACTATATACATTTAAAGCTGACTTTAGGTCTGATGGACACATTTTTTCTTCTACTTTAAATTTAAAATGAAATAGGTGGACATACTTTTTATACTGGCCTTCCTCTATTTATGTCGGTCATCTAGAATTCTTAAAAAACACTTTTTGGGGGAACTTGGCTTTTGGATTTCAGTCTTCACAGTAATAGTGAATGAATAAGGATGAGACAGTACTGAAAAACTAACCTTGACTATAAACCACTTTCAGATTTATGTAGACATCTATAAAAGATTAACATCCTGGCTACTGACCCTACTCTTTCAGTATGGAAAGTCAAATACAACTGTAGTTTGGGGGGGCATCAAAAGGCAATAAACTCTGAACAAACTAACCACTTCCATTCAATTAATACAAGCCAGGAAAATAGGTAAATTCTCTGGAAGAGAATTATTTCCAACACAGGCTGGTTCTGTCTAAGCAGCTTACGAACCTTTTCTTAGCAATATGGCTTGTTTTCTCTTTTGCGTTGTCATTAGCTATCTGCTGAATTTAAGTTGAATAGCAGTTACTGATACTTTTTTCCCTACTTGATTGTATTCATATTCTAAATAAAATAATAGGTGGGAATCAAATAATGGATAAAAACACATTTAATTTCATATTACATGTATTTCCCTACATTTTGGGGGATTTTTAATTTTTAATAATAGCATGTAAGAATTAAGAATTTAAAAACCAAAAGACATTTTAGAGTTGTAGTTTAAGTTCCTCCACATGGGAAAAACAAAAGGAAAGGCATGGACGCTAACTGTCTCAGATCAACTAGACAACTGACAAATGGCCAAATTAAGGCTCGAATCTACTTTTTTGGATGGCCAGCACCATATTCTACTAGATACAAGATACCATGCTGTATCTTGAAGTCACTTTACCCGGGCAAAATGTAAAATATCCTTCAGAACTGAATTAGAGTGAAGTTTTTTTGGTTCCAAAGTCGTAAATGAAAAGTCAGCCTCGTAAAGTTGGTCTCCAAAGATAAATTCCAGCGAAATTTATCCATCTTTAAATAAGACACCAGTACAGTTTTCTACTGATACGGTTTTACATAGTTAAGCACTAAATAAAAATTGATCATTCAGAACAATTATAATTTGTCCTAAAAAATATACTAAAAAGGTTTTTGTTTTGTTTTTTTTTTTGTTTTTTTTTTTTTTTAAAAAAAGCTTCTATCTTCTTTAAAATTTTCTTTGTGACCCCCACAACTTTTCAGATAATTTTGTTTATGGCATTGCCTATCACTGCTTCCACAGTAAAATAATTATTTTCTCTTTATGTTATAATGAAAGTTAAATTATGCTTAATCAAAATGACTATGGCTATGGGGTGGCACCCATTTAAAATTTTTCAGCAATGAAACATGAACTTATTTCTTATTACCTTTCCTTTAATGAATATAGAATAAAAGTAATGATACCTTTAAGCATACTAACACAAAAAACTAAAAGCAAAAATTACATATTTAATCTTCAGTTTTAATAGATTATATATATTAATATTCCAGATTTTAAGGAATTAGTTACATTAACAATAAAAAATATTCAGTATATTCCCTTATAAAAGATCCTATTAATTCTAAAAGTTCTCAAATGGGCTTCAGTAAGAATGATGTGTTTAATTAAAGATGAATGAAGGACATGACATGCTCAAAATTAAGAAAAATGTTGTATTTGAACTTGCAAGGATAACTTTACACTTTGGTTATTACATACTTACAAGATTTCAGTTAAAATTTAATTTCTTTAATTTTCAAATTAAAAATAAAAGGTAGGACAGTCTCCTTCCTGAAGGTAATGTTAACATAAGTGGGTCCCTTGCTTTTCACTTACTATAAACTGTGCTAGCCAATACATGGAGGTGAAGAGGGGTATGAAACACAAATTATTTCATCACTGAAATAATTAGTTGCTAATGTGACTTCTAAAGAACAGGTACAATATAAAACTGAGAACTTATTTCAAAATATGAATAAAGGCACTAATTTACAAATGTACACTTTTCAGACAGTATCTTATAATTCACTGATTTACAATGAATGTCAGAATCAATGCTCTAGTATTAGATACTTGCTTGGGTTAAAACATTCTCTTGGAGTATAGAATAATCAGTTTTACTGTAACAGGAAAGACTTGAGTGAAAACCTAAAAAATACTCTTAAAAAGTCTTACATGAATTTGCTAACCATGAACTTTCCCAATCAGCACAGTTTACACTGATGCAAATTTCATCCTCAACACATGGCTAACATAAATCATTTCTAATCCAAAACTAACCAAATATTTATTAAAGGATTTAGAAAATAAATTGTATTTTAAAAATTAAATAGCAAATCTGAGTCTGTACTAGTAGTCGGCAAAACACAATCAACTATTAAAAACGCTTTTAATATAATGCTGATGTGGTAATATAAAAAATAACCATATAATTTGTCAGAAGAAAACTGAGCCAGCCAATCTTACTTGACACAAGAAGGCAGATAACCATTTCATAAGAACAAATACAGGAGTACTAAGTATGCTTTTTCTCAAGATAGACTTATGAGAATTATCCTCAGTACTTATGGTAAACAATATAAACAAGTAGAAATTCAGGCAAACTGTGCTTAGGTAAACGGCATCTTCTTAATTCCCCCACACCCCCCACACACCACAAAGCATCCATATTGATTTATGTCTGCTTTTCACTCATGTTCTTGATTAAGGGTCATTTAAAAACTAAACTAAGTTAAACTAAACTTATACTCTACTTGATATAGAATCATTAAGAAAAAGGTTTAAAACAAGGTTAAACAACTACTTTCCAAAGCCCAGAAAGCTTTCCTCTGGCCATTGTTCAGTTCAAGGGTGTGCTACAATTCAAGATAAATCAGAAAAATATTACCACATTCGACTAAATTAACTTGACTAAATATAATAAACCAAGTACACCAGAAAAAAGAGCAAAATTTCAATCAACTTACAAATAAAAAGGATTAAAATTAAAATGCCAGTTTTGAACACATATTTTGATATTATGAACACTGAATCTTATTTTTGATCAAAATTTTAAAATACTGCAAAAATGATTATTTGTATCATTTTATATTCTCTATGTATTCATTTTATCCCTTTTGTTTCAGCAAAATTACACATTTGAATAAACAGGATCGAAATACAACACTTGTCTTCCCTCTTAATTTAAGGAATATACTGTTTAGATTATTGTTTATATTGGACAACTGCCTCAAAAACCTTTTAATGCCATCCAATACACTTTTGATAGATTATGACTTTTTCTTTTTAAAAGTTGTTAAAAATATTAACTCTGAGTTTCATATTAATATTCTAAAAGTTAGGGTTAAATTCAACAGTTTCCTATAAGATTTTAGAACCCAAGGCATAACTACAAAGATATCAATTGTTTCAAGTCTATTACATAATACCGCCAACTGAATTCAAGGAAAGCTACGTAGTTTTTAAAGTAATATACTGCTGGTGGTAAAAATGCTATAACAGACACAACTCCAAATTTTAAGATACAAAATGGACTGTTCATACCTCGGCTTTAGCTACTGCCCAAAGCAGTTGTGACATATCTTGCAAAGAAAACAGCTAAAATTTCTGTTGATAATAAAATTGTTTATAAACTGATACTGTCTTATTTTTAGTGCTGGTATGCTTTACTAAATTTTGATAGTTTTATACGCATTGAATAATGTGACGTTCTGCGAATATCAGATTTATTCAGGAATATTTAACATCAAAGCTGGGCTTTTAACTAAATCTTTTACCTTAATTAGTTTTTGACCAAATGTTGTAGACAGAAGAGTGAACTTGATTCCTTTAGATAAATAAACAGCCTACTTAATTTCCATGCAAATAACTTAAACATTGTTTCATGACTCGCAGTAATGAGGGCAAAGTTAAAAGGCAAGTACTCATGATGTATAATCTTCCTTACATAGATCCTCAAGGTAGATTTCTTTCTTTATAATAAGTTCTGTCCAAAAGATGAATGGCTTATACAGGGAACAACTTTTTAGTGCCAGAGAAGTTTGAAAGCAGTACCTGATGGTTTCCACGACTACTCTATCAAACCAGTAATTCTCTGGTTGGGAGGGAGTGGTGGTCAAGAATTGAAAACAATTGGTCATTAAGGTCATAACAATATTTCAGAAGACATTACACATATGACAAACATTTCTTACAAGGCAGTCACTGAATAATTAGAATAAACAGAAGAATTGTTGCTGAAAGCATAGTTATACATTATGTTCATCCAACCGAAGATTAGTGTGTTAAAAAAAAAAGTTAAGAAAAAATCTTTCATGTTCAGCTGCACTTGATTCAAGTGTTGCTCTCAGAGGTTTGTGTTGTTATAAATTAAACATGCCTGCTGCCTTAGCAGCCAAAAGTACTAGGAAAAAATGTTCATGTCACAGAATAAATAGAGCAGTCTCTTTCAAGAAAAAAGTTATCTCACACCAATCCGGGAGGTCATCCACTCTAGACCTTGGCATAACCTGAACAAAAGATAGAAATATTTTTAACAGTAAAAACGTTACACCTAAAAACTGAAAGCATACTTATTTTTAAGTCTTAACCAAAGGCTGGTGGCATAATCATTATTTACATACATCAGTGTCAACATTCAAGTAACAATATAAAAACTGAAATTTTTAAGTGGAATAGTCACTTAAATATTCCTAATCAGTTTGCAGGAAATTACTCTGGTCTCATCTTGAAGATATAACTTTGCTCGTTTCGTCATAATGATCGCAAATACTCCTCGCTTTTTAAAATTAACTGAAACTTAAACCATTACAGAAAGATAGCAGGAACTTCACCTTATCCTCCTAAATTCTAAAGAATGGAATACTTATCATTCAGTCTTAAAAGTATGAGTCAAAAAAGCCTACACACAGCTATTACACTGCAAGCCATTTCTGATAAATACTAAGAGAAAAACTAAGGTGAGGTTGATTTGAGGATAAATAAGTTCTCTGATGTAAAGTGGGTAATACGTAAACAACATTGGGGTCTTCCTGGCCTAATACCCACATTCAAATTGTTAGAAATGGAAGAACAGACTATTATGGCATTTGTCTCAAGTGTTTATTGTCTAGAATTATGCCTCCCAATTAAGACCTCCTAATAAATAAATAAATTTAAATAAAAGAAAAAGAACTCCTAATAATAAAGGAGTTAGAATTAAGACCTCCTAATAATAAAGGAGATGTACTCTTGAAGAAAGCTGAGAGCTTAGGTTTAAATCCTTGCAGAAAATGTGAAATTTCTTGCAAGCTTCCTCTTTAAAAGAAAGGTGGCAAGCTTCCTCTTTAAAAGAAAGGTGACATTACACTTTATTTTTTATTACACTAAAAAATTTGGATTATGAAAACTTAATAGTTTATTGCTTTTTTTGGTAAAACATTATATTTACATTAAAAGTTGTCAGTGATTCTACTAGAATTATTTCTGTATCATAAGCCTGAGTCACACTATAAAAAAAAAATCACCTTTAATTAAGAACAAACAAAAAAAAGAAAAATAATTCAAGAAGAAAACAAGTTGGCCTAAGAAGCTGGAAAAAATTTGAAAGAAGTCATACCTTCCCTCAGACCAACGAACACTTACCCTTCTCCTGTGAGAGCACAGCAGGACTGAATGTGCCACGGGTGATCCTTAATTGAACTAAGGGTGAGGTATTTCGAGATTTCAGCCGCTGTCATACACCCTTTCATATCCTGCTTATTTGCAAAGATAAGAACTGCAGCCTTCCGTAAATCCTGCAATCAGGACAAAATATTTCTAATATGTGAAATACCACAATTTAAATAAACCCAGCTGAACAGTTAGAATGAAGGGCTTCTACTTTAACATAATTGGGCACTAATATTTAATATAAAAATCTCAAATACCCGTAATTTTATTATTCATTCTAACAGAGTAGTATTAAGTAATTAAAAGTTATTTTTTATTTTTTGAGTCACATTGGTCAAACTGAAAAAAAGATACATCTGAATTTTAAATACTGACTAAAAACTACATAAGTAATATTCTAATAGGCAAGTATGGTAGTATGTTGCCAAATACTAGAGTTTCTCCAGAACTTAAAAGTAGAGTACTGGTGGTAGGAGCTGGGCAATACTTATTACTTATCAGTCTTTGTATAACATAACTCGTTGGTTAACATTCATTTCAGCATTATTTATACTATCAAAATATTAGAAGAATAGATTGACTGTGATATATTCATACTGTGGAAAACTATAGAGTTGTTAAAAGGAATGAACTAAAGCAGTATATATCAACATAAATAAATCACAATGTATTATGGATAAATCACAATGTTGTACAAAAAAAGCAAGTTGCAGAAGAATATATATTATACAGCATTAGTTTTAAAAACATGGAATACAATACTCTGTATAATTTCAAGACATAAAAATGTAGTAAAAGTATAAAAATATGCATAAGAATAACAATCACTACTTGGAGAATAGTAGATACCTCTGAAAGAGAAGGGAAGAAAATCGGAATGGCAAGGTATGGAAAGATATTTCATATCTTACGTTGATATGGTGCATGAATGTGTTTTACTAAGTTTTCTTAAATACCCGAAATACTTAGAATTAAGTGATCTCAAGTTATTCATTAAAGAACTTTCAGTTATTATAAACTTTTAGGGAAAAGACCCTTAAGTTTTCCTATTGCTTATCTCAATTTATCAGACTTTCAAAGGCATGCTTAAGTAACTTTAACTTTGAACAATTTTTGCAGTAACAGTAATAATCTACAAATTAACGTGTTACTTTTTTTAAGTTTGAAAAAGTAACGAACATTTTTACCTCAAGACTTTCATCAGTTTAGTATATAAAGTTGTGTTAATGATCAAATGGCCAACATCACATCACATTAATCTTTGTAAAAAAGCAAAGGCAATGTACAGATACTTGAATACATTGTTTTTTAAAGATTTGCTTTAAACATTTACCTCATGAGCCAACATTCTGTATAATTCTTCTTTTGTAATAGCTAGTCGTTCCCTGTCAATGCTATCAACAACAAGAATGATGAACTACAAGAAAATTAAAAGGAAAGACAGAAAATTGAATGGGGTGTTGAAAACTTTTCTGTAAAACTACTCAAGTAATGTACTTTCTCTACATGGCATCATCATTACTATAAAACATCTACTGCTTTTTCATCATAAACAGTTTTTATATCAAGCAGTAAAATCTGAATGTTAACAGTAAGAAAATGGTAACTCATAATCTCAACAAATAAAACCTGCCCAACTTGATTTTCTTAAAGTGATGCCCAAATACATAATACTATGATTTGTTTTCAAATGCTGGTAGTAAAAAGTAAGTTTTGAAAAGAAACTTTCATTAAATAATATTTTTCATTGAAACTTCAAAGTACCCCATTATCATTCATCTAAACAATCAATAATTGCTTACTTATACATACCACAATCTCCTAATTCCTAGAAAGAAAAGCTAGTTTGAAAGGAAAAGATAAATGCATTTTAAAAACAAATAAGATATTTTTATAAAACAGTATCAACCATAAATGCTCAAGATTGAAACATATATACTTAGAGATCAATATACTGGAGATGCAGATGAGATTAAATAAAGGCAAGAAGCCAGAAAAAAAAACAGGAGAAATCTGTTGATAAAATTATATATGAAAAAACATAGGTCTTCCATATTAAAAAATAAAATAAAAATAAGAAGATATAGGCCAGGCATGGTGGTTCACACACATGTAATCCCAGCACTCCAGAAGGTGAGGTGGGATGAATGCTTGAACCCAGGAGTCTGAGACCAGCTTGGGCAACACAGTGAGACCCTGTCTCGCTACAAAAAACAAAAAATAAAAATTAGCTAGGCATGTTGTCCCACCCACTTGGGAGGCTGAGGTGGGAGGACTGCTTTGAGCCTAAGAGGTTGAGGCTGCATTGAGAATCATGCAACTGCATTCCAGCCTGGGTTACAGAGAGACCCTGACTCATTAAAAGGAAAAGGGAGGGAGTGAGGAAGAGGAGGAGGAGATGGAGGAGATGATATAGTGAGAAAGGGCCCTTAAAGTGAATACTTTATACAGAATAAAAAGTTAAGAAATGAGATGAAATGATGCTATTACAGCAGGAAATAGATGCAAAATAAATTGCGACAGCAAGGGTGAAATTATGTTACAGAGATGACTTTAAAATTAGGGAAACAGGCCGGCTGTGGTGGCTCACACCTGTAATCCCACCACTTTTCGAGGCCAAGGCAGGTGGATCACTTGAGGTCAGTTTGAGACCAACCTAGCCAACACGGTGAAACCCTGTCTCTCCTAAAAACACAAAAATTAGCCAGGTGTGGTAGTGTGCACCTGAAGTCCCAGCTACTTGGGAGGCTGAGGCAGGAGAATTGCTTGAACCTGGGAGGTGGAGGTTGCAGTGAACTGAGATTAAGCCATTGCTCTCCAGCTTGGGTAACACAGTGAAACTCTGTGTCAGAAAAATAAATAGGCCGGGTGCTGTGGCTCACGCCTGTAATCCCAGGACTTTGGGAGGCCAAGGTGGGCAAATCATCTGAGGTCAGGAGTTTGAGACCAGCCTGACCAACATGGTGAAACCCCATCTCTACTAAAAATACAAAATTAAACAGGTGTGGTAGCACATGCCTGTAATCGCAGCTACTTGGGAGGCTGAGACAGGAGAATGGCTTGAACCTGGAAGGCAGAGGTTGCCGTGAGCTGAGATCATGCCATTGCACTCCAACCTGGGCAACAAGAGTGAAACTCTGTCTCAAAAAAATAAAATAAAATAAATTTAAAATTAAAAATAAATAAATACAATTAAGGAAAGAGACAATGAATCTGAATGTAAACTGAGTTGGGCTTAGAAGGGGATAAATGGAAAGAAGGCCACATGGCAAAGGAGGAATGGAGAAAATATGGGGATGCAACTGTGAGTTAATAAGAGAAATGTGATGGGAATTACTTAACACCTGTAACTTTTTGTATTATAATGGACACACTGCAGCTTTTAAGGGACTCTTCAATGTGAAGAATTTTCAAAAAGCAAAGTGACAGGGGCCATTGTTCTTTGTAGTAATTTTGATGTTCTTGTAGAGATCACTTATTAAAAGAACATTTCATGCAAATGGTATCAGTAATGGATATCTCTTTCTGGACCCATGCTAAGTCCTCCAGAGTTTCAGTCATTTCAAGAACTACCCTTTTGAAATACCTGAAGTACATACGGATTCACTAGAATCAACTTCGACCTATTCATCAATAATAACTACCCTTTTCACATCTGGAGTTAACTGTGAGCTTTACACTACTAACAGCTCTGATGTTTAAATTAATCATATGCTACAATGTCGTTTGTCCCCTTTTTTTTTTTTTTTTTTTTTTTTTAGACAATTAGACTAAGGCTGTAGTACAGTGGTGCTATCTCAGCTCACTGCAACCTCTGCCTCTTAGGTTCAAGCCACTCTCATGCCTTGTCCTCTGGAGTAGCTTGGACTACAGGCACATGCCACCATTCCTGGCTAAGTCTTGTATTTTTAGTAGAGATGGGGTTTTGCCATGTTGGCCATGCTGGTCTCAAACTCCTGGCCTCAAGCGATCCACGCACCTCAGCCCACCAAAGTGCTGGGATTACAGGAATGAGCCACTTAGTTTGGCCCTTCCTTTACTTTCAAACTTACTCTGGTTTCAGAACATTATTTTATGGTATAAGAGTGTAATAAGCTATCCTTTATACTATTTGCTTACCAACATCTTCTGTATCCCCAATAAAATAATTAAGTGCTACCACAAGTGCTGAATATCTACGATATGGCATCTTAGTTTACTACTTACACATTGCAATGCAATATATACACACATGCACACATGCTATTATAATATAAATCTAGAAAAATACATCATTTACCACCATTTAAATGTTCAATTCATGTTATAAGAAAATTTTAAATTAAGTTATACTTAAAAGATATAAAATATTTTATTCCTCCCAGAGTCAGGGTCTCTTAGAAAGTTGTGAGATCTTGGGAAAAGCTATATAATTTCTCCAAGTGTAAGATTCCCCCAGCCTGGAGACATTAAAATATGGTGAAGATGGGCCAGGCACGGTAGCTCATGCCTAAAATCCCAGCACTTTGGGAGGCTGAGGTGGGTGAATCACAAGGTCAGGAGATTGAGACCATCCTGGCTAACATGGTGAAATCCCGTCTCTACTAAAAATACAAAACATTAGCTGGGTGTCCCAGCTAGCCAGGAGGCTGAGGCGGGAGAATTGGTTGAACCCAGGAGGTGGAGGTTGCAGTGAGCTGAGATCGCACCACTGCACTCCAGCCTGGGTGACAGAGCGAGACTCTGTCTTAAAAAAAAAAAAATTATGGTGAAGAAGAATGGAGAGAGCCTGGCCAACAGTAAGCATTCAACTAGTAACAGCTCCCAATAGTCTTTCTATTTGCCTTTTCTTCTATTTGAAAACGCAAATGTGGCCAGGCACAGTGACTCACACCTGTAATCCCAGTACTTTGGGAGGCCCAGGCAGGCGGATCATGAGGTCAGGAGTTTGAGACCAGTCTGGCTAACACAGTGATGCAAGGTTCTCTGAACTGACTGCACCATGGACTACACCATAGTCAAGTCATGGTGACCCCTGTGACTCACACGTACACCTCCAGATAGCCTCCCCGAGCCGGAAAGTCTAAGGAAACAGAAAACCTGCAAAGGGAGAAGAAGAGCTAGCTCCTGCAGTGCCTGATAACCGACCTTTCGAAACTTTACCATTGTTCCTACCTCAACTGATAAGTCGACCTGTGACACTGGACCCTGTGGCCTGATTAACCGATCCAAATTCCTTCCAACAAGGGATCTTATTAAAACGCAACTGTCAACATACCCAGGTGTAGCCTATCTACTCTCTACGTTTACTCTTCTGTCCTTTTGATTAAAATTCAAAATTAATTTTAGCATACCTCTGTGTTTGAGTAATATGTATTCCATGATGACCGCAGGGACTCCTGACCACCAATATCCCACATAAGAAAATGAGTGTTCTTCACAACTATTTCTTCAACATTGCTGCCTATGGTTGGAGAAGTATGAACCACTTCATTCATTAAGCTGTTAAAAGACAAGACACCGTAAAAGCTCTTATAAATCTTGAGAATCTGAAGCAACTTTTATCTCTGTATTTTTAAGATCAATCAGCTTTCTGCACCAATGATCATTAGCATGAAAATTAGAAACCTGGAGAACATTTCCACAAATAAATAGCTAAACAACTTCAGAAGAAATACTTTGGTTTTGGTTTTGGTTTTGGTTTTTTTAATGGAAGGAACTGCAAGCTTGATGGGAAAGGAAGGAAACAGTGTAGTGTGAATTTGCATTTCTGTGGCCAAAAATTGCAACACCACCATGCCCTGCTGTCAGTTAGATAAGACCCAATGTCCCATCCCATCCTGAAAGAGCAAGTTTCTAGGTGACTGTGACACCAATACTTGCAAAATAGCAAATACTGGATAGTAGGCTAGCCACAATTTTGAAGATTGTCTAAACTGAGACTTAGTCACAAAAACTGGTTCAGGCATATTAATCTAAAGTAGTCCTAAAAACAAGACCATGGGCAAGTGAAAATTTTAATCAACTCTAAATATATTTAGAAGGCCAGGTGCGGTGGTTCATGCCTGTAATTCTAGTACTTCAGGTGGATCACCTGAGGTCAAGTGTTTGAGACTAGCCTGACCAACATGGCAAAACCTCATCTCTAGTAAAAATACAAAAATGTGCAGGGTGTGGTGGCGGATGCCTGTAATCCTAGCTACTCATGAAGCTGAAGAAGGAGAACTGCTTGAACCTGGGATGTGGAAGTTGCAGTGAATGGAGATCGTGTCATTGCACTCCAGCGTCAACAACAGAGCAAAACTCCATCTCAAATACACACACACACACACACACACACACACTCACACACATATTTAGAATACTGATGTTCATACCCCTCGTGTTATCATAATCATTGGTAAGGCTACATTTATCAATTAATTCAACAAATATGCCCTTGCAGGTAATGTGCCAGTACTGTGTTGGAGGAGGCTTGCAATTCTCTCTTGGGTTTTATGTATATTTTTGAAGCCATGTATAAAATTATTTCAACAAAGATGACAGGTTTCTGAAATGTTTACATGTGATGTTCAAAAGCTATTTCATATTTAGACACATAATAACCAATGAAAGAAAATGTTTTCAAGAAAAACAAGTAGTTATTCAACTCTGAAACAACAAACCTTAAGTCAGTAGCTTTTCAGCAAAGTAGCTGACAAAGGCATTAATCACTGGCTACTTCTTGTGAGCCACCAGCTGTCTTCCAATGCACGGTGAGTGGCAAGAGGTAAGAGCCACATAGCGGTGCAAAGAAATGTGTAACTATTTTGTTAAAGTGCTTGGTAGATCCATTTCAATTGCTTAATAAGGATCACTTCATTGGCACTGAAAGGATAATGGAAAGTACTCTAACAGGTGGAATTTCCTAAGGTATTTATAGTTTCTCTGAAAGTCTCAAGCCTCTCCCTCTTCCAAGCTACCACAGCAATATTTTCAGAGTGATCACATTTCTTTTGACTTGACAAGTCTGGCTACGTTAAACAATTCCAAAGCTATCAGTCAGGAGGGTAGCAATAGCTTCCTGGAGCTATCAATTTATTTACATAAACCCAAGTGTGGGAAGAACTAAGTGAAATCCACTTTATCACCTCACCCTAGCCTTTATTTATTTTAGTTTAATATTAAGTCTTTCTTTCAAGGCCAGAAAACAATTTAGTGTTTGTGAAGGCTTTAGCAAATATACAACTGTTTATTTCACTCACTTTTCTATAGATTGTGTTTAGTAAAATTAAAAAAAAAACCATATAAGTTTTTCCATCATATTATAATGCATCTCTTATTAATTACAAACACATTAGTTTCAATAACTAGAGAAAACTGTTTAATAAACACCCATACTTACAATTGGTAAAGAATGGTGGTTTTCCCTGCATTATCCAGTCCCACTATAATTACTTTGTGTTCTACAAAAAGAAAGCAAACCATAAACATTTAACACTGCTGCATTACTGCAATTACATGCTTCCAACAATGATTATTAGTTAGCTCATTAATGAGAATCATTCACTGAATATCTATTACTAGACTGCTAAAATACAGAAAGAAATGTTATGATGTTAAGGCTACCTAGGTAAAGGAAGACATCAATTATCACTGATTCTCTGTCTAGTTCTGTTGTAAAAGGATGTGGGAGATGGAGAGGCAGGAAACACCAGAGAAGTTGGTCATTTGTACTGCGTCTAAAGGAGGGGACACCCAAATATTAATTTAGGCAAAAATTATAACCTAAAATGTAAGTTTTTTAAAAAGCCTGTTTTACTCACCTTTTTAGCTCTGTACCAATCAAGTTAGCTTTTCATCAAATTGTTTTCACATCTGTAAATTTTCCCACCTATGTGTACCAAGATCTGTTTCTTCCTCTCACTTAAAAATCCCATTTAAAGCTTAAAATTGAAATGTTTCATCTGTCACAAAGACATATGTATACTCTCAGCAAGTTTTTACACAATTAGGTACTGTTTAATACTTTTTTTTTTTTTTCCATCTGGGTGCTACAGTTCTTTTGAGCAGATTCTGTTTCTGCTCTTTGTACAACTAAAATCTCTTCAGTTCTTTCTTCTTTTGGGTGTCATGCGCTAGTCACCTCTTTTAATAAGCAGTTGCTAAAGCTCATCTAATTATTCTGTTAAGTGGTGCATATTCTGCAATTTCCTTTGAATACAAAAAATACCCCAGATATCATCTTTCCTAAATTTTAACTTATGCCTAGTATACTAAAGATCCCCTTCTCCAAAGCAGAAGAATGCTTAAAAGGTTAAAAGTTAACATCAACAGTGCACCTAAGGAAGTTGCCACAGAATCACAACACAGTCGATTTGTAGGCAACGATTTGGCACATCTCATATCAGAACGCTGCTCTTCTTGATGACCTCTGGTGAATGTCAACATTCTGGTCATACAATCAACTATCAGCTCATATTCCTATTCTAAAGTCATAATACTTTATCAGCCAAAAAAAGAGGGACCCGGAAAAGTTAAGTTCTTGAGATGTGTAGGTCTTCTAACGACCTACACTCTCAGTACAGCCTATAACAGTTCAGAATAAACAGACATGGTCTTCTGGAAGGGCTATTTTCACCACAGCAGAAGCTGTTTTGTAAAAGAAAAACAAAACAAAACAAAACTTGCCTGCTTAGTATAACTCATCGTAATTCTCTCTTCCTCTCCCTCTCTCTCTTCTCCCCACCACTCTTTCTTTTGAGACAGGGTCTCACTTTGTTGCCCAGGCTGGAGTGCAGTGTCATGATCAAGACTCATTGCACCCCTGACCTCCCAGGCTCAAGCGATCCTCCTACCTGAGCCTCCTGAGTAGCTGAGACCCTGAATGCATGCCCCCATGAACCGCTACATATCCTCTAATTTCTAATGAAGCCAATCTTTACGTATTATCCTGTTTGTAATCCCTTAAAGTACAAAAATTTGTAACAGTGGAAGAACAAACAGATTACCTGGCATTAAGCATTCTAAATTTTGGTGACAGCTAGAAGCTCCACCTACCAAGCATCTAGAGAAAACAAGATGCTTGAGGTGGTGAGAAGGAAGCCACTAGTTTAAAGATAAACAAAACCTGAATGCAGATAATCCTGCTAGGAGAAAGGAATGGAGGGATAGTACCAGATGGCTTCTTGTTGAAGCAACTCAAGTGAATACCAGGTCATTTTCAAACAATCCTGCTCCTTGCTTCACATTTTGCATTACGATGCTTCACGTAATACTGAAGGCCTGTGATGGTAAAACTCACCAATAATGCCCTATTTTGAAAGGTAGGTCCCTAACGTGAAGTAATTTTGGGTTAAGACACTGCTGTTACTATCAGTTATAGTAAATCAGAATGTTTTAGGCCAGGCACAGAGGCTCATCCCTGTTAATTCCAACATTTTGGGAGGCCAAGGAGAAATTATCAGTTGAATCTGGGAGTTTGAGACCAAACGGAGCAATACAGTAAGACATCATCTCTTAAAAAAAAAAAAGTTAGCCAGGTATGGTGGCAAATGCCTATAGTTCCACCTACTCAGGAGGCTGAGGTGAGAGGACCGCTTGAGCCTAGGAGGTCAAGGTTACAGTGAGCCTTGATCGAGCCACTGCACTCCAGCTTGGGCAACAAAGTGAGATCCTGTCTCAAAGAAGAAACAAAACAAAACAAGAATGTTTTAACAATGTGTCTACATACTATGAGACAGTCACCCGAGACATCATATTTCACTAGAAACGTCTCTCTTCCAAGAGATCAAGCTGTATTCCTTCCCCCAATAAAAGGCTAAGAAAGAAGAGTGCTTCCAGTGTTACTAATCTATGCATATCCAGAGCCCCACACAATGCATGTTTATTTATACTAACTGAAGAAAAGGTCCAATCTAATAGTTTTTGTTTAATTTTGATCAAGTACATGCACGGAAGCTTCTCTGCAGTCTTGGCTGTGGTGTTTGTTCTTTTCTTTTTTTTTGGTAATGAGGCATAAAGACTAAATATACAGGATGGGCATCCAAAAGAAAATCAGTAAGAACACTTACTTGTAGAAAAATGCAGATTAAAAAAAAAACTGAATGACTTCAACAGACTAACACCATGGGAAAGAAGAGTATTAAAGAAGCACTAAATAGTAGCAGTGTTAAAAATAAATAAATTGTGAAATGTGTCCAAATTTATTCTAACACATTAAAATCTGATATTGTTAAATTGTGTGATAAAATGACCAAGTTTAATTTTAACACATAAGAAAGCCTAAAAAATATGAGTAGAGATTGCCACCTTCTAGGTCTATAACATCTGCACCAAGACTGCCATGTAACTAGAGAAAGTCTTATACATAGACAGTGTGTAAACAACCAAAAAATCAACCAAACAAACGAAAATATCAAACTTGGTAATTTAGAACATTTGGAATCTAGCATAGAAGTTTGAATTATTGCAAGGATAAAGGCAGTAAAAAGCTAGATGATGTGATGTCACATCTAAGACCTGAAGGCCTAGACAGCAATGATGAATAACCAAGAAGTCTGGCTCTTGAAAATAAACAAAAGCCCATAAATAACTAACTGTCCCTACATTACACTGACTACAGGATCATAAGATGTGCTTGCGACAAACCACAGAACTTGAGATATATTCCTGCCCTCCACATGCCTTCGTCTCCAAATGTACATCTGAAAACCTGACTCCAAGATAGCACAAAACTGCAGACCTGGGACACCTTACTTATTTTATAGATAAGGAAACTGAGGTCTTAGGAAGTTAAGTAATTTTCTCTAGTAAATACAGGTAGAGGATGACACAGTGAAAGCTAGAACTTCCCTGCTCTTTCTGCTATGCCGTATTAACTTCATTCTGCTTCATTCTGTAATTCTCTGGCCTCCCCCTACTCTCACCACAGTACCCACATTTCAGAACGCCTAAAGTGTTTCAGAGCAGCAGTGCAAATCTGATTATTTAACCATTCAACATTTACTAAGTTCATTTAAATGCCTGTGATATTTGTGATTAAGATGAACAAGGCAAGGACTCTGCCCTCAAGAATCTTACAAAGTTGAGTATGTAAACAAGCACTTACAAAATAGCATAATTACTACAAAGTAATAGATACAGAAGTATCACATGATAACATTCTTAAGGATGAGATCTAGAATCCAAGTCTCAGATACCAGAAAAAAAAATGTCAATAATGAAAGGAATACACTAGTGTTTCATATGCAATATGTAAGTTTATCCTCATAATTATTCTAAGGCAAAGTGATATTACTTCTCATTTTGCAGATGAGCAAATTAAGCCTTGAGCTGAATAACATGGCAAACGTCATAATGCTGGGAAGTAAAGATAATCTTTGATTCCAGAGGTGGAGCTTTAAGCTATTACACAATGTTTCACTAACCTGGTCACCTTTTACTACTATTTATATATTAGTGGCAGGCTAGATATAAATACAATGTTTAAAGAGATTTTATTTTTTAATTCCTAAAATATTTAAAAATTTTAAAATGCGTTTGTATAGAACGAGTATTTAAAATGTATTATCTCAAGAAGCTTAGAGCCTAAGGGAAAAGATAACCATGTTCTAGATCCTAGTTTCTTCACAATTCTGTAGTAGATATGAAAAAACATATTTTTTACTTTTTTTTTTTTGAGATGGAGTCTCGCTGTACTGCCAGGCTGGAGTGCAGTGGCATGAACTCAGCTCACTGTAACCTCCAACTCCCTAGTTCAAGCGATTCTCCTGCCTCAGCCTCCTGAGTAGCTGAGATTACAGTCCCACGCCACCATGCCCAGATAATTTTTGTATTTTTAGTAGAAATGGGGTTTTGCCATGTTGGCCAGGCTGGTCTCGAACTACTGACCTCAGATGATCTGCCTGCCTTGGCCTCCCTAAGTGCTGGGATTACAGGCATAAGTAACCACACCCAGCACGCAAAAAAAATTGTTTTAAAGGACAAAGGATATGAACTGTCTTCAAAGGACTATATACAAATAGCCAATAAACACATGTGAAATAGTCATCAACTTCAATAGTCACCAGAGAAATGTAAATTGAAACGATAATGAGATACCACTACACATCCAAGAGAATGCCTAAAATGAAAGACTGACAACACCAAATGTTGGTAGGAATGTAGAACATGCAGAATTCTCAAACACTGCTGGTGAGAGTACAAAGATGGTATAACCACTTTAGAAAATAATCTGGCAATTTCTTATGCAAGTCATACTGTATCTGTTCTGAAATGGCACTCCAGGATATTTACCTAAAAGAATAAAAATATGTCTACAAAAAGTCTTAAAGGCATTTATCGTATTACAATCCATCAAGATGCAAAGGAATAAACTGTGGTATATTCACACAACGGAAGTTTCAAAAAACTTAGAAGACATACTGTTCATGAAAAACATGCCCCAAGAGAAATTATAAAAAATTTAGCAAATAAGAAAAAGATTTTATAAATGAAAATTATGATAGCTGAACCAAAATACTTAACAGAATTGAAAGACCAAGAAAATAACCTAGAAAATAGAACTCAAAACAAAAAAGATAACACAGTAAGATAGAAAAGAATCTTTGATAACCAGCTGAGCAGCATATGACCAATAGAATTTCCAAAAATGAAGAAGAAAGAAAATCTGATGAGAAATTATGAAATTAAAAAAAAAAAAAAATCACACAACCAAAGGAGGTATGTCTGGTAGGATAAAAAGGTCCAGAGAGCCTACATATAATGCATTTTAAAAATGACGTAACAGGGTACACCCCCTGAAATTTAAAAATACCAGAGCTAAAGAGAAAATTCTAAAAACTGCTAGAAAGAGAAAAAAAATCAAGCATGGAAAACAGACAATGTCTTCAGGATTCTGAAAGAAGTGTTTTCCAACTCAGAATTCTGTAGTCAGCCCAATTAGAAATCAAAAGTGAGGACAGTCAAATAAATCTTCACGCATGTGGAATTGCAAAAAAGTTACCACTTATGATGCAGGAAGACTGCTTTAGCCCAAGAATTCTAGACCAGCCTGGGCAACACAACAAAATCCTGTCTAAAATAAAAGATAAAGACCCTAAGACAAAATAAAACAAAATAAAAATACACTACGGACACTTTCGCAGGAAATTTCTAAAGAATATGCTTCATCAAAAAGTGAGAGTAAAACAAGAAAGAACACATAGGTTTAATGCAATAGAAAAGCATTGGAAATTCCTAGAATGATAGCAAAGTCAAGTCCAGAACAACTGTATACCAGGCACAGAGGAAAACAAGTTCAGATCAGAGCAGGATGGAGGACAGAGGGAGCTGGGAGGAAAGATAAATCATCTGATAGGCGTGAGGTGGGAAAAACTACCCAAAGGTTTTTGGATAGTGTGAAACAATTTCTCCAAATGTACAAAGAAAACTAAAGCAATGAGAAGTTTTAATTATTTACTCAAGAAAGAAGAAGTCATAGAAAAAAAAAAAAGGAATATAATTACAGCACACTATGGCTCAGTTGTAAAAAACTTTACAGTCACAATAACGAAAACACTAAGTGTGGATTAAACCACAATACTACATCAGGATGACTAGGAAGGGAAATAAAAGTACTAACTTCTTTTTTTTTTTTTTTAACCAAAGATTAATGATAATGTTTAAAAATTATATCCTGGAAAAAAAGTTACAAGTTTCAAGAGATATGACAGACACACATCATTTTAAAATGTTTAACTTATTTAAAACAATATATACGTATTACTGTTATATAAGATTTTATGTTGAAAAAAATTAGCACTTACTATGGGCCAGGCATTGGGGATACAATAATGAATAAGACAAAGTTCATGCCTAGAGAAGTTATCTCCACTGAAAGAAACAGACAACAAAGAAGTAAACACATTTATAATACAATTACATATAATAAAAACATTATCGAGAAAAACAGCAAAGTAAAAGACAGAGAAAAGGCCAAGCACAGTGCCTTAGGCTTGTAATCCCAGCACTTTGGGAGGCTAAGGCAGGTAAATCACTTGAGGTCAGTTCAAGATCAGCTTGGCCAATATGGTAAAACCCAGTCTCAAACGAAACAAAACAAAAACAGAGAATGAATGTTGGGTTGGGAAGATTGCTAATTATTTATTTATTTTATATTTAGAGTTAGGGTCTCACTCTAACTCCCAGGCTGGAGTGCAGTGGTACGACCATAGCTCTCCACAGCCTCCAACTCCTGGCTCAAGCAATCCTCCCACCTCAGTCTCCTGAGTAGCTAGGATTATAGCAATGAGCCACCCCACTCAGCAAGAGCACTATTTTTGACAAAGTGGTCAAGGTAAGCATCTCTGAAGAGTGATATTTGATAAGAAATCTGAATGAATGAGTGAATTAACTAAACCATTCATAAAGAATGGTCTGAGCCGGGCATGGTGGCTCAGGCCTATAATCTCAGCACTTTGGGAGGCTGAGGCAGGCGGAGCACAAGGTCAGCAGTTCAAGACCATCCTGGCTAACACAGTGAAAACCCATCTCTACTAAAAATACAAAAAATTAGCAAGGCGTGGTGGCGCACGCCTATAGTCCCAGCTACTCGGGAGGCTGAGGCAAGAGAACTGCTTGAAGGCAAGGCTGCAGTGAGCCGAGATTGTGCTAATGCACTATAGACTGGGTTATTGAGTGTGACTAAATATAAAAAAAAAAAAGGAAAGCTTTTAAAAAAAATAAAATAAATTTAAAAAAAAAAAAAAAAGAATGGTCTGGCTGGGCATGGTAGTTCACAGCACTTTGGGAGGCCAAGGTAGGAGGATCACTTGAGGTCAGGCATTCAAGACCAGCCCAGCCAACATGGTGAAATCCCGTCTTTATTAAAAATACAAAAAATTAGCTGGGCCTAGTGGCACACACCACTTGTCCCAGCTTCTCAGGAGGCTGAGGCAGGAGAATTGCTTGAACCCGGGAGGTGAAGGCTGCAGTGAGCCAAAATCCTGCTACTGCACTCCAGCCTGGGCAACAGAGTGAGACTCCAACTTTGGGGGGGGGAAAAAAAAAAAAAAAAAAAGAATGGTCAGGAAGATAGGATGCAGATAGATGATGATAAGTTTAAGACTGGTGTGTTTGAAACTGGCATAAAGTCCAGAGCTAAAAGCAGAATAAGCTAAAGGGAGAAATGTGAGCCACAAGATCCGAGAACTGAGTAGTCAGAAGTAAAGGACAACAATCATAAACAGTCGGCAACCAATGTTCAAACTGATAACATGAAATTAATGAATGGGAAAGAAAGTATTAAATAATGAAATTAAGATGTTACTGTTACATGGTTCTGAAAAGGAACTACAATTAAAACCGCATTTCATTTGTTCTTAATTCTGGGTAACAACAGAAATAACTGGCCAGGCGTGGTGGCTCACGCCTGTAACCCCAACACTTTGGAAAGTTGAGGCATGATCACCTGAGGTCAGGAGTTCAAGACCAGCCTGGACAACACGGCGAAACCCCGTCTCTACTGAAAACACAAAAATTAGCTGGGCATGGTAGCAGCCTGTAATCCCAGCTACTCAGGAGGCTGAGGCAGGAGAATTGCTTGAACTCAGGAGGCAGAGGTTGCAGTGAGCCGAGATCACACAACTGCACTTCAGCCTGGGCGACAGAGTGAGACTCCTTATCAAACAAACAAACAAATTTAAAGAAATAACTGGGCCAGGCACCATGGTTCACGCCTGGAATCCCAGCACTCTGGGAGGTTAAGGCAGACGGATCACTTGAGGTCAGGAGTTCGAGATCAGCCTGACCAACATGGTGAAACCCTGTGTCTACTAAGAATACAAAAATTAGCCAGGAGTGGTGGCATGCACCTGTAATCCCAGGTACTCAGGAGGTTGAGGCAGGAAAATCACTTGAACCCAGGAGGTGGAGGTTGCAGTGAACCAACATCACGCCACTGAACTCCAGCCTGGGTGTCTGAGCAAGACTCCATCTCAAAATAAAAAAAAAAGAAGTGATGACAGGTTTGTACAGTCATAAAAGAGAGAGAAAGACTATGCCTACAAAAGTTAAAAAAAAGAAAAATAGAATGCAAAACTTTAGAGGTGAGCTACCATACACACTTATGTAGTTATATAAAATGTTTGCAAAGATAATCAGATTTTGAAATTATTTCCTTGAATAATTGTCGAAGTAACCAGTCTCCCAGTTTATACAATACAAAACTGCAGGAATTACGTACTTTTAAACTGCTGTACACAACACATGCTTTAGTATACTTATTCATAGAAAGGTATCTAATTTATAAGACGCATGAAACTCTCAAGTGCTACAGGAAAAAGAAGATGAGAATGTGGAAATACTGGAAGAAAGACAAGGGAAAGGAATACATAAAGTAAGATCACAAGTTCTTAACACTGGCTGCATATTCGATTTACCTTGGCACTGATGTCCAGGCTACCTCATCCCACTCTGATTTCGTTGGTGTGAGGTGGGGCTTTGGGCATATTATTCTAATACATCTAATTCCACTGGATTAGATATGCATAGTGACAAAAATGGAAAATGCTGAGCTTGGTAGTTAATTTTGTTGATGCAGAAAACAAAAATACAGGCTAAGATACATCTGTGGATTAAAATTTTCAATGGCTCCCATTCCCTGCTCTAGATACTTTAATGTCCTAGTCAACTTTGGAGGCCCTCTGTGATAAGGTTCTCCTGGCTATCTTTTCAATCTCATCTCCTCCTCACTCCTTGACAAGCAAACTAATATACAGCCAAACTCAACTATTTTCAGTTTCTCTAAATGTACCAAACTAGCTCATTCCTCTTCCTTTTGCATATTAATCCTTCTGCCTAGAATAACATGTCACTTCTACAAGGTCTGCGTAGCATACCACCCAAATTCCTACTCATCATTACATTAAAGTCCAAGTACACCTTATTCTGCAGCCAATGTTATATTTTTACACATCTGTTAAATAATTTACCACCTCCATTTTTTCCATGTTCATCTCATTTACTGATGTTTGAGTACTTTGCCAGCAAGTAAGGTATCTTTCTTCTTTCTTTTAAATTTTGGCTCTCGTATGCTTAACTCCAAAGAATCGTCTATGGTTGCATGAATGAATGAGAATAAAATAACAGAATAACCACTGGCTCTAAATTTTCCAACAGGAAAGTTAAAGGAAAAGGAAAATTCTAAGTAGAAATGGTGATTTAGGAGGCCTGAACAATTACGTGATTGTAGAAGTAGCCACTGACTGTCTTTCATCATCTTCTAAATTTCCCCTTACATCTTTTAGTCCCTCCAGTCTGATAAAGACGCCTCTCATGAAAAAAGACAGAAGGCAGCTATGCAGCCATGTGATGGAAAAGGGAGAAAGGAAAATAGAAAAGGATATACAGGGAAAACCAACTACTTTGGTAATGTTTTAATTCTCAAGCTCAGAGAAAACAGAAAACTGGTAACTTCTGTATTAATCTTTATACCGTTAAGCATGCCTTAAAATGCTGCTTTAAGGCCAGTTCAGTGGCTCACATCTGTAATCCCAGTACTCTTGAGAGGCGGAGGCGGGTAGATCACCTGAAGTCAGGAGTTTGAGACCAGGCTGGCCAACATGGTGAAACCCCATCTCCGCTAAAAATACAAAAATTAGCCGGGCATAGTGGCAGGAGCCTGTAATCCCAGTTACTCAGGAGGATGAGGTACGAGAATCACATGAACCCGGGATGCAGAGGTTGTGGTGAGCTGAGATCGCACCACTGCACTCCAGCCTAGGCGACAGAGCGAGACTCTGTCTCAAAAAAATAAATGGGAACGGCGCAGTGGCTCACGCCTGTAATCCCAACACTTTGGAAGGCCGAGGCAGGTGGATCACCTGAGGTCAGGAGTTTGAGACTAGCCTGGCCAACATAGCGAAACCCTGTCTCTACTAAAAATACAAAAAATTAGCTGGGCACGGTGGCGGGTGCCTGTAATCCCAGCTACTTGGGAGGCTGACGCAGGAAAATTGCTTAAACCCCGGAGACGGATATTGCAGTGAGCCGAGATCGCGCCACTGCACTCAAGCCTGGGGGACAGAGCAAGACTCTGTCTCATTAAGTAAATGAATAAACAAAAATAATATGTTAAATGTACGGATAATACAAAGGGTAAAGCTCAGCTCACTTTGAAATCATTTGGTAAGTACTATTATCTGTGGTTACTGCATATAGACATATACATATACACGTGTGTGCCCCTATATTTATAACTTGAAAAAGACTATTTTCGTGTTCTTATCAATCTACAAAACAAGTCAACTAAAGCCATTCCATTACCTCTGTAACTTCTTAAATCCAAAAAAAGATTAGATACTCACATTAGCAGTAACAAATTCGTATCAACATAAAAGGAAATAAAACTGGCTTACTAATCATGCCTGCCTCTTAAATGGAAAATGAAACGAGTTGATTTTCAAAACTGGTTTCAAATATTAAGAAACCATTCTATTCAAACGACACCTAAAACTTTAACTTATCGTCAAGACCCTTTTTTGGTCTGGGTGTTTTCTCTCTTCAGAAGACATCACATCTCATTCTGACTCAGAACAGGTTTTGCAACTTCTCGGTCCTTTGGACTTGCCACTTCCAGGTGTCTCATAACCTGCTCCAGACTAATTATGGACACGTAACATCTTACACAAAACCGAGAACATTCAGTATCTGAACGCCTAAAAAAGTGTTTAGGATGAAGATGCTGGAAAACTCATGTATCTGAATAGGACAACTCACTCCCGAGTCCTAGAAGAAAGCAGGCGAAATCAGAGTGAAGATGCACTGGCTTTCGGCTCAGAGGTCAGGGCGGGAAAACAAAGCCCCAACACTAGTTTTAAAAAATAGTTTTCGGTTTCTGGGCGGACACTTATCCTGGGGCTACACACAGACACAAGCACGCTTCAATAAGACAAGACAAGGCCCTTCACACGCCTCCGGGTATCATTAGCTGTATCCCGCGTTACTTCACCAACATCCAAACATTCTCAATTTGGATTCTGGGACACCAAATGCCTTGTCTTCTGCCTCCTTTTCTACCACACCTCAGGTCTCTCCTGCACGTCCTCCAGGTCTGAAACACTGAGTTTCTGCCCGCCCCCTGGTCTAAGTCCCTTCCTCTTTGGCGTCTCCGAACGCTCTGTCCCCTGCCTTGGGTGTCCCCATCGGCGGCCAGACCCTCTGCCTCGGATTCGAGCCGCCGCGAAGCTCCATCCTTCTCACCTTGGTTACAGAAGAGGCTCCACAGTTTGGCGAAGATCAGCCCCATCATGAGCACCCGGGCGGGACGCGGGGTCCCTCGGCAGCAGGTGCCGCGGCGCCGGGCCCCCCACCGCGGCGCGAGCTGCGAGGAGCAGACAACGAGAAGCCGCCTGAGACCGCGCAGCGAGGGCACTGCTAGGCCGAGAAGCCTCCACCCGACCCGTCAGAAAGCGCCGCAGCGAGTACCCACTGGATAGTCCTTTGTTTCGAGCCCGCTGAGCCCAATGCCGACCCGTAGTCCCCTCGGTCTGAACCCACCTACCCAACTGAGCCTCTCTCAGCCCCCAAGCCCCGCCTCCGCCCCGCCTCTCCTCTCCATCCCAGGAACACCCATTGCCGGAAGCTGGGCGCGTGACGTTGGCGCGCTTACGTCAACCCTCGCGTTCGACGTGGCGTTTTCTTCGGCTTCACTTCCGGAAGGCGGGTCCCAAACGGGCCGGCGTCTGGAAATTCGCAGTACCGCTGGGAGGTGGGGACTTTTCCTCGGTGCCTGGTCCCTCTGATGTCAGCCTCCTGAGCGTTTGTGGCACTCCCCTTAGATTTGAATCTCTCTGCTGCTAGCAGCAGCGTCCCTGGCCTCTAAGCCAGGAAAGACCATAGGCTCTGTACTTGAACAATCGCCGTTTGCTGCCCTTAAAAAACTCACAGAAGTGAAGAGTGTTTGTTTCCTGACTTCTTCCTGTTGCCCTGGGTAGGGGTGCCTTCCCCTGGGTAGGGGTGCTAGGGGTTAGAAATTCTGCCGTGATTCTTTTTCATTCATGTATTCATCTATTCATTCACGTATTCATTCGCTTATTTATTCATTCATGTACTCATTGATTTGATTAATTGATCCATTGGAGACGAGGGGGTCTCAATCTCCTGGGCTCAAGCGATCTTCCTGCCTCGGCTTTCCAAAGTGCTGGGATTACAGACGTTGAGCCACCGCGCCTGGCCCGTTTCAGTTCTGAAAAGAATTGATCGGGAGACGAGCCATGGAATGCCTGTAGCCACAGAGTTCAGTTATGTGATTAATAATAACATAATAATAGCACATAGCACCCCTCCCCGTTTTGCCAGGCATTAGGTATGTTCGTGGATCCCAGATCGAAATCCACGCATAAGCCAATTCGCTATGTAACTGTTTTCAATTCCACTTTCCATGGTTAGGTTTTAGCATTGAAAAGAAAAGTTTCGCAGCCTGGAATGAAACGAAACTGAATGTCCTTGAAACCAGTTGACAGAGGAGCAAGCATAAAAAACTATGACTTCAGTCAGATGGTTGGATTTTAACCTTGGCAACGTGGCCTTTTAATATGCCAAACTATTAAGTTAACCTGTAGAAAGAGAATGTATGACTTATGTCTTCCCAGTGCTATGGTTTAAAGACCATTTAAGACTTAGACACAGGAAAACATGCTCCAACATTATGACATTAAAGTCAAGTTTCAATCTTCTATGTAGAGGAAAAAGAATGTATGGAGCCTATGTAAACTTTCTTTTCTTTTGTTTTTTGTTGTTGTTGTTGTTGTTTTTTGAGACAGAGTCTGGCTCTGTCACCCAAGCTGGAGTGCACTGTCGAGATCTCGGCTCACTGCAACCTCCTCCTCCCAGGTTCAAGCGATTGTCCCGCTTCAGCCTCCCATGTAGCTGGGAATACAGGCGCGTACCACCATGCCCGGCTAATGTTTTGTATTTTTAGTAGAGCCGGGATGGTCTCGATCTCCTGACCTCGTGATCCACCCACCTTGGCCTCCCAAAGTGCTGGGATTACAGCCGGGAGGCACCCCGCCCAGTTCAAACTTAACTTTCATGCCTGTCAGTTGGAGCATAAACGAATAATTTTGCATTTGTGTAAATAATGGCTTAAAGGGACATTTTTAGTCTTAGCTTCATTATTACACAGCAAACTAGATTCTGTAACAGCTTCTTCAATTGTTAGACATGGATATAAACCACATTCTGCTTTTTTTTTCTGGCTTTCGGATTTCTAAGAAACCATTTTTGAAAAGAACAAAGCATCTTGGTATGAAAATGCAGAGATTTGAAGCAAAAAGCTAATGATTTCTTAAACATTTTAATGATATTTTAGAGACAATAAGTTTGAATTATACTTCCACTTTTAACGAAGTGGAATGAATATTTATTTGAAGAGGGCTGTTGATATTTTTATCGGTTTTGCTTCTTTGAAATTTAAGAAAACTTTAATGTTGACGTTTTCAGCTTGTTAAAATTTACTTTCAATTTACTTTTAACACCTTTCTTATGATCAATTTACCTGACAATGAGACTGTTCTAGTATTTTTAAAATATTTTTTCATATTTAAAAGTTTTACTTGATGATTTGGAAATCTAAAATTTTTACAAACTGGGGGGAAATAAAACTAGCCATAATTATTAAAAGTAATATGATTGATTAATATAATATAGTTGTATATTATCTATACAGAAATCATGCTGATGTATCTATCAATCTATTAGAAAAAATACATTCAAATGCATCTTGCAGGCAGTGGCTCATGCCTGTGCCGCTAGCACTTTGGGAGGCCAAGGCAGATGGATTTCTTGAGCCCAGGTATTTTAGACCAGCTTGGAAAACATGGGGAAATCCTGTCTCTACAAAAAATACAAAAATTAGATGGACATGGTGTTGCACATGTGTAGTAGCCCCAACTAATGGGGTGGCTGAGGCAAGAGGCTCATTTGAGCCAGGGAGGTCGAGGCTGCAGTGGATTAAGATTGTTCCTCTGGACTCCAGCCTAGGAGACAGAGTGAGACCCTGTCTGAACCAAAAAAAAAGTGGGGGGGAGGATTATAACTTATTTTCTTAAGTGCTCATTGGAAATTAATTCCTTTAATTAAATTGGAATCCCAGTAAAATTTCTGCCCAGTTCAACAAAATATTTTAAAGAGTTCAAGGAAGAAAAATGCCAAACAACTTGATAATTTAAAAAATAAAACTATAACATGTTTTTAAAAGGAACTATTATAAACTAACTTCAGATAATACTCAGAAGAGCTAGCTGTAGCTGTAATTGAATTCAATTTATTAGTCATACAACTCAGATCAATTTGTCCATTACTTTTTTTTTTTGAGACAAAGACTTACTCTGTCACCCAGGCCAAAGTGCAGTGGTGCAATCTCGGCTCACTGCAACCTCTGCCTCCCAGGTTCAAGTGATTCTCTTCCTTCAGCCTCAGTAGCTGGGATTACAAGCACGTGCCATCAAACCTGGCTAATTTTTGTATTTTTAGTAGAGATGGGGTTTCACCATGTTGGTCAGGCTGAGGTCAAACTCGTGACCTCGTGATATGCCAATCTTGGCCTCCGAAAGTGCTGAGATTACAGGTGTAAGCCACCATTTTCTAACTTTCCTCAACCTTTAAGGTAGTGCCCATTGTGATTTTAGTTTAGTTGATGAGTCTCCAGATTAGGTGAGACTGATAGATTTCCCATCAGAAAATTCTCTCATCTATATGGTCTGAAATCAATATGATCTGTTTCTGTAAATATCTATTGGGAGACCAACACTTTTTAGATGCTATAGGTAATATAAATTAATGTTGCACTTCTGTCATTAGGAAGAGTATGTTGGTAAATTTCTGACCAAGTTGCTTTATGTTTACAAAGAGGAGCCATAATACCTTGAGTTTCAAAACATCTAGTAGATCAAAATGGTTGTAGATCTGTGACTTTGGTCACAATTCAATAAATGAGAATTGATCTCTCTTCTGTAGTTCAGGGCTCAATGTTACCAGCCTTCCTACATTTGACAAATGCTCCTTCCAACAGGTACTTCAAAGCTTCCATCATAAATGCATGTAGTCCTTTAGGGGCTCGGCTGCTCAGTGGCAGTCATGGTGGCTTATAAATTACCCATTTATAGTAGGTTTTTGGCTTTTGAAGCTGATCCAGTTTCTTGAATTGTCTGGTCCTCTCTTCTCTGGAAACAACTTTACCCCTCTTTACTACAGTCCCATTCCTTCTGGTGGAGCCTCTGACATTTCCCAAACACCTGAAATCTTCACTCTGACATCTGCCAAACACCTACAGTCTCACAAATGACTTTTCACTATCCTATAGCCATTCCTTCAGTACATGATAACACTTGTTTAATAATACTAACATTTACTGAGGACTTTGTTCTAGCCTTGTTTAAAGCACTCTACCTAATTTGTTTTGTTTTTAGTAAAATTATGAAGCAGGAGCTATTACCTCTTTAACAGATGAAGAAATTGAAATGTAAACAACTTTAATAATTTGCCTGAGGTTGCAAGAACTGGAATCTGAACCCTAGTAGCCTGACACCAGAGGTCAAGGTCTTAACCATTGCAAAAATATAGATTGCCCAAGAACGCTGCTACACTTCACTCATACATTAAAATACCATTTTCTTTTCAAGAATCTATGTTGTTTGTTCCTTACTTAGGTGGGAAGGATATGTGCAAGATAAAGCAGGCAGGAGTTTAAGTCTGGCAACAGTTGGACTGCTGGATTTTCAGAGAAGTGTTTCCCAAAGTAAATTATGGTGCTAATTTCCAATGTTCCATAAGCATAGCAAGAAAAATGGGAAGTTCTCAGTAAGGTATATAGTATTATTTCTAGAAATAAACATGAACCAATCCAAGATTGGTTTTTTTGTTTAATCCTGGCAGTATTCTGAACTAAATCGTATTCATTCTTCCCTTTACTTTCCAGATATTATAGGTCCTAATTTATAGTGTCTTAAATGCCAAATAAATTTGAGAAGCTTAGACTGGAGCTGCTGTACTGATACAGAATTGGATTTATGGGTAAATGGCTGACTACAGGTATCATGTTATCTTCATAGAACCATGTAGGATTGAAATTAGAAGGGAAAGGTTTCTTTGAATGGAGATAGCTAGAGGCAGATTTAAGACCTTTCTTCCAGGATCAATCTGAAATAACATTTTGACAAGTAAAAAGAGGCATGCCTATCACAGAAGAAATGAAAAGGTGACCTGGAAAAATATAAAAAAGGGAAGACTAGATAGAAATTAGTTACAGTCTGGCTGGGTGTGGCCTGAGCTCAGACTTCCTGAGTCTAAGCTCAGGAAGCTGAGGCAGGAAGATCGCTTGAACCCAGGTGATCCTAATGTCTGATTTAGACATTGATCACTTTCAGATCTTTCAGCCATGAAAGAATCCCATGGACTTATTGAAGAAATATGCTATGGTCAACGACAAGGTTTTGGCTCTAGAAGCCAAATTACCGGTCTTCATCCTCGCTTTTTATTTGTGAGACCACGGAAAGTTATTTCAACCCTGGGAACGTTGATTCACTCTTTAAAACAGAGAAAATGGGCCGGGCATTGTGGCTCACGCCTGTATTCCCAACACTTTGGGAGGCCGAGGCGGGCAGATCATTTGAGGTCAGGAGTTTGAGACCAGCCTGGCCAACATGGGGAAACCCCGTCTCTACTAAAAATACAAGAATTAGCCGGGCCTGGTGGTGCATGTCTGTAATCCCAGCTGCACTGGGAGGCAGAAGTTGTAATGAGTGGAGATACCACCATTCCACTCTAACCTGGGTGACAGCTCAAAAAAAAAAAAAAAAAAAAAAAAAGAGAAAATGATAAACACCTTGCATGTTGTTGTATGACATAATAGCCATACAATATTTTCTACTCTCTCTGGTAAAGAGTTGGTGTATCATAGAAAGTACCTGTTGTGTATGTGTGTGTGTGTATAATTCGGTGTGAAAATTACAGAGAAAAAAAGAAACCCTTTCCTATAGTTATGTGTAAATTACCATAGTGTGCTGCAAAAAAAACCTATGTCAAAGAGACAGAACTATTTTGATTTTACTGTACAATCATAAAATGGCTCAATGACTTTGGTTAGGTATTCTCGTTCTTTAAATCTATATCCTTGTCTACTTATGACCAAAAAAAAAAAAATTCATAGCAAGAGTCTCTCAAGCTCTAAAGAATATGTCAACTGATACAAGTAGCAGTTAGTCTTATAACCAACGGTAAACACTATCTGTGGATTTTAAGTATTACCTCATCATTGGATATTAACACACCATTAACCCAACTTTCAAAAATATGAACTTTACAACTAAAGCTTGAGAGACATCTGTATGCCTGAGAGAGATAAAATCATTTCATAAAATCAAACGGTGACTGATGCGTCCAAGTCCTGGCCTCATCCTCTACTTGGAGGACATGCAGCAACACAGCAACTGGGCCCCTGCCTTCATTCAGGCCAGCAACATCTTCCACACGCCATTTGGCCATTTTTCCATTGCCCCTGGCACCCAGCTCTCCAGTACCGAGAACTAAATATTTTCATCCCTCTCGCCAGCGGCCCCTGCCTACTTAAGGCTCCTCAGGACCCACAGTAGGCAAAAGCGCTTCCCCTGCAGGCTTAGGAACCTGCCAGGGCGTGACGTGGCGTAGCGTTGGGGAAATTTGCGGGTGCGGATTGGGGGACCGGAAGAAGAGTGGACCGCGGGCGCCGGACGTGACGTAAGCCGGAGGCGACTTTCCGCCGAGAAATAGGGGGCGCGTGTTTGGAAATTGGTACAAAAGATCGGAAGCGAGCGGGTTGCTGCCAGGGTGGCTTACTGATTTGCGTCCGTCTCAGCACAGATTCAATTACTAAGCTTTTTTTTTTTTTTTTTTTTTTTTTTTTTTGTTTTTTTGAAAGGAATTGGGCTTTGGGCAGTGTTTTAAGT